>NKZN01001467.1:0-28223 GCA_002374485.1 Metschnikowia santaceciliae | reverse complement strand
TGTTCAAACCAAGAAGACAAATTGTTCAAACCAAGAAGACAAATTGTTCAGACCAGCGTGACAAATTGTTCAAACCAAGAAGACAAAATGGTTCACACCAACTTTTATTCGAAATCAATATTCGGAAATCTGAAATCTGGACGATTGCCTCATATGTACTACATTTTGGGGCAAAAGTCTTGCGGTACCAATCAAGGGTGAGAAACGGAAGCAACTGAATTGGATTCCTTGTTATCCTGTATACAACAACTTGTCCGTTTGGTTTGAAAGACTGTGCGAAGGGGTAAGAAACATTTTGAATTATTGGTTTGAATCGTTCTGAAAAACACTGTAACAGAACACGAACGCGCAACATGTATGACCATATTTTTTCTCACCCACCATGCGAATTATGTGTTGGAACACGCGACATGTGACTGATGAACTTGAGACCAGTACATGTGCGGGTACTGCATGCTCATGCCAAGCTATCCAGATGAAACAATGTTGGGTATTGTTGAAGAAGAGACAAAGGTAGAGCTAGGGCTCTATGGGCTCCCGTCTAGCTCTCTTCTAGCTCTTGTCTAGCTCTTGTCTAGCTCTTCTAGCTCTTGTCTAGCTCTGAGCATTGTTTGGAGAAGACAATATAGATGAGGGAGTCTGACGAAGGAGAGAGATCATTTGGGAGTCCCCAGGAATAACTATATAAAGCAAGGATCCTGCTCAGTGTTGAGCGGTATCGATTGTGAAACAGAGATCACGAACTCACTACTTACATAGCAATAGAGTTACAAGACAGATGACAGAACTGATTACCCAAGCCGCTCATTTGAGAGACTTATTGCAGTCCAACTATATAACGGTTCCTGTATACCAATTGGTATATGCTAACGTTCAACATTATGAAGCAGACTAGTAGTCACAATGAGAGTTAGACATTGGATTTAGATGTTATTTCAGAGGTCATGTCAGAAATTACGTCAGGTCATGTCAGAAATTACGTCAGGTCATGTCAGAAATTACGCCAGAGACCATGTAAGAAATTATTTCTATGTACATGACCATTCTTTATGGACTCAACGATGTATCCAAATTGCTCTGTATGATGCACTATAGGTATATGTACATTGACAATAGATTATGACATACGTGATCTATGGGTTATTTAGTCGTCTCCACCAGATCATGCTCCGTTGTTGCTGGAAGATAAAGAGATACATGTAGGCACAGAAAAGAGGAGAAGAAGGAGACAAAAAGACAGAGATAAGGATAAGAAATAGTAGGTCCAGATAAAGGAGAAGGAGGATGACGTCTCTAGAGACAGATGCTCCCATCTAGAGAAGCTAAGGATCATATTGCTAACCACTGGTACGATTCATAGTGTGACCTACTATGACAGTTTCTCATCTGCGTTTTGCATATGACCATTTTTCATCTGCCTTAAGCATGCCTCTATGTATATGTGGGAGTAAAGATGGTCAGTGCTAGATCCACCATAGGCAGGGCCCTGCCTATGAAGGTATTACGAAGCCTCTCGGTCCGATTGTTACANGCCCTGCCTATGAAGGTATTACGAAGCCTCTCGGTCCGATTGTTACAATGGCGATACGGCGTTTGGCCATCTATGCACGAAGTGCTCCGATGGCTCCTTTCGAATATTCCAGAACAATCCTTACCATTGTTCTGGTGGAGAGTTTTCCGGTACACGTTTCTCTCAAAGTTATATAAGCCACCTCGGTTGCTCTCTTTGAGGAACCATCAACGGATACAAGTTTAGGCAATAGATGTATTAAAGAACATAACAAATGTATACATACTATTGCACTACACTACACTACACTACACTACACTACACTACACTACACTACACTACTCTACTCTACTCTACTCTACTCTACTCTCCTCTACTCTACACTACACTAACTACACTACACTCCTCTCCTCTCCTCTCCTCTACACTACTGTATAGAGTACACTCTTAGAAGCTACTAGACGTTACTAGTCTCTACTACACACTACTAGACACTACTACACACTACTAGACACTACTAGACACTACTACACACAGGAATACTGATTCTTGAATAACCCAGACTTGAGAACTAGTTTGTTTCAGTCAATAGCTAATCGAGATGTTGTATTTCGCTGACCATGACCAGATGCATCTCAGAATTCATGATAGAGTGGAGACGATCATACGTACACTACATTAGATTTCGCTATACACTTCTACACTACACTACACTACCTTCTACACTATGTTATGTTCTTTTATACATTTATGCCTCACTAAAACTATGTTCGTTGATGGTTCCTCCAAAAAAGGACTTGGTCCGACTTATACAGTGTTTTTCAAAACTATTCAAACCAGCGTGACAAAATGGTTCAAGCCAGCGTGACAAATTGTTCAAACCAAGAAGACAAATTGTTCAGACCAGCGTGACAAATTGTTCAAACCAAAAAGACAAAATGGTTCACACCAACTTTTATTAGAATTCAATATTTTGAAATCTTAAATCTGCAGGATTGCCTCTTATGGTACTAAATTTGGGACAGAAGTCTTGCAGTATTAATCAAGGGTGAAAAACGACAGAAATGAACAGAACTGAACTGGTTTCCTTGTTATCCTGTATACAACCTCTTGTCCATTTGGTTTGAAAGACTGTGCTAAAGGGTACGAAACTTTTTGGATTATTGGGTTGTTTAATTTTGCTAGCATGGTTTGAATCGGTTTGCCGCACTGGTTTGAATCGCTTTGAAAAACACTATATATATGATAAACTTCGCTGACTACGCTAATCAGGGTTCACCATATTTAACAGTATCACACTCACGTACCGTACCTGTTCAATATAGTCAGAACAAGAACAAGTACATGATAAAAAGCTAAAAAAGATGCTTCAAACTCTATCTTTGACTAACCACCTACCTTGGAAGGAAGGAGAACCAACGGTTTCTAGCCGGATTAAGAAAATGCCTCCAGATCAAGGAGATATCCATGTAACAAGATATCCATGTAACAAGATATCCATGTAACAAGTTATCCATGTAACAAGTTATCCATGTAACAAGATATCCATGTAACAAGTTATCCATGTAACAAGTTATCCATGTAACAAGTTATCCATGTAACAAATTATCCATGTAACAAGTTATCCATGTAACAGGTTATCCATGTAACAAGTTATCCATGTAACAAGTTATCCTATGGTTAATTTGAGTTCAAAAGGGAGAAGTTGTTCATTCCACGACAACGTCTTGATATCTGCAGTTCCACGTACTCGTACTCAAACTCCACGTAGAGACGAATTATATTTTCATTCCACTCCAAAATTGAATGATTATGACTGATTTTTCTTTATTCAACTTCCAATTCAAAATGTGGTCCTATACCGAACACTATACGAGTGGCTGTTGGATATTCTGATGAAGTTTTGGACACCAGTATTAGCCATATAGTCGTGAGAAACTTGGATTGGTTTCCCCGAGCTTGATTGACTGGTCCCTGAAATGGCAAAATCAGTATTGGAATCCAAGTTGGTGTCGGAGGAGCCACTGAACGATTCATGCCGGGAATTGGTTTGAAAATAGTTCGTTTCGACGTTGGTAGATTGCATATTTCTTCGACCTCCTGAAGTGGAACCATCCATGATCTTGGTCCCGTCTCCATTAGCACCTGCTTTTCCATTACCTGCTTTTCCATTACCTGCTTTTCCATTACCTGCTTTTCCATTACCGTGTTGATCTTGCCTTGACTGGCGCTCGTCTGACCCCTGATCATGTATGGCTTGACTTGGCAGCTGTGCACTTGAAACCTGTCCTTTGGGAGTATGTCCTTTAGGACTTGAAACCTGTCCTTTGGGAGTGTGTCCTTTGGGAATGTATCCTTTAGGAGTGTGTCCTTGGGGAGTGTGTCCTTTGGGAATGTATCCTTTAGGAGTGTGTCCTTGGGGAGTGTGTCCTTTGGGAATGTGTCCTTTGGGAATGTGTCCTTTAGGAGTGTGTCCTTGGGGAGTGTGTCCTTTGGGAATGTATCCTTTAGGAGTGTGTCCTTGGGGAGTGTGTCCTTTGGAACTTTGTTCGCAAGGTGTGTGTCCTCCAGGGAAGTATGTCCTTGAAGAGTTTTTCCTCGAATCATTTATCCTTATAATACTTGGCTTAGGTGAGTAAGCCCTAGAAAAGTGTGGCCTTGAAGTGTTTCGCCTAGGGAGTTGGCCCCTACGAGGATGTCCCCTATTAAGGTTTGCCCTACTCTGGTTTCCCTTCCGAGGCAAAAAATGATTCATGGTCTCCAACCGGTCCCGCTTCGGGTCGTTCGGTGTTAGGTGAGTTTGGTTCGGGTGTTTTATATCTTGATCTTCTTGTTTTGTATCATTCTGTTTTGGATGTTCCTGTTTTGGATGTTCCTGCTTTGGTTGTTCCTGCTTTGGTTGTTCCTGCTTTGGTTGCTCCTGTTTTGGGTCCTCCTGCTGTGGATTATATTGCTTTGGATCCTGGTTGGATGAACCCTGCCTAGGATCTTCCACTTTCGGTTCCACTTTCGGTTCCACTTTCGGTTCCACTTTCGGTTCCTGCTTTGGAACTTCCACCTTTGGTTCCTGCTCCTCATAGTCCTTATTCTCTTCTTCTGGCTTCAAATAAAAAACCACCTGCTGACACGTTACGTTCTTGGACGTAAAGTCACCATTCATAAATATTCGTCGTCCTTTTTTCTGCAAGTGTTCACATAAATATGGATCGATATTCATGATCTTCAGGTGAGAGTTCAATAGCATGATCAATGGCGTCACCACGTCACGCGTTCCGTACACAAAGAAGCCTTTGACAACGCCAAGGGCCTTGTGCTCTCCCCCCTCTTCCATGGTAGCATAGCCGTCACCTATCCAATTGAACTTGAGGAGGGGAGTGTGGCCGGACTCGCCAAGGGCAAGAACATCGAACACATACGATGGAAGGTTGGAGACTGGCTTCAACTCGCCGTTTCCCTCCATGTCCGCCCACAACACGCGAGTGTCTGCGCAAACGGAGACTGCCATAAGCAAGGCCCAAATATAACGAGTAGGTGTCATGATGAAGATGTGAAAGGTGGTAGAAGGCTTGGTGGAATCCATCATGGCTGGGTCTTAGTTATATATCCAGTCTGTATCTCTGCAGTTTCTTTCTGTTCATTGTTTGGGATATTGCATCACGAACATGACCTGGTACATCAGGTAGCCTGCATACAAACACAAGCTCTCTTCCATGGGGAACATTAGCCTATTAGAGTGCTTACCATGAAGGGATGCAGGAAGCGGTATGAAGGGACTCCACTAGAGGGATTCCACGAAGGTGTTCCAGGAAAAGATCTAGGAAGAGTTCCATGAGGAAGGGTAACTGGCTTTATTTCCCCAATTGGCCACATACTGGTGTATGACATCATAAGCATGATGTTTTTGGGATTGGCAATAAAGGCACTTCAGTTGATTAATGATGCCTGTATAATTGCCCCTTCCGTATGGAGATTGGTCATTCACTTTACGCTCTTCCATGAGCAATTTTGGTGTGATAATCAAAGATGATGACTTTGAGTCTGAGGTGGATTGTCCTGCAAAACTATGGATCATTGGTGTCGTATACCTTCTAGCAAATATTGATGGTCATTTGTGAAAAAACTTGTGCATGAAAAATAAGACTTGTGCATGCATTTCGGGTTCATGGTATTTCAGTACACCGGACCAATGACCAGCACCATATTCAGTACTTTTCATGAGTATCTATGGCCATTTCACTCATCTTCCAACTATGGTATTCTGCTTGTTTTTGGAGGTTCGTTTGTGAGTACATGAAATATTGTTGTATATGCTCTTGAGTGATATATTCATGACTCGTAATGACCATCAAGCAATTCATAGACCTATATGAGCTTTGCCCAGGCTATGTTTTCTCCATTCTATGGTATACAGCCGGCTATGATGATATAAAGCCAGCTATGATATACCATTCCGTGACACATGTCCCTTTATGTGTACTTGGAACCATCTCTAATGGATGGTGTTAGATTCTTGTGACGTTCACTAAGTTCATTTAACGAATCTAGACCCTTTCAACTGCTTTCTTTTATAATATTCTTTCCTCCTTAATATTTAACTCCTTCCGATTCCTCTTGAAAATTCCTCAACGAATATAGAAACGATTAGTAATAATCCCTAAATGTACTGAAAAATCTAACACTTGGATAGAATCATGATTTGCGCGGATATAAGCACGTGAGATGTATGTGAAAGGGAAGAATGCAGCTTCGTGACAGAATGTGTGCAACAGTCGAAAAGTTTGTTTTTCAAGGAACCACGCCGTGCGGCAGACAAGGGAAAATCCCGTAGTGGAAATTGATTCTCCAAGCTTCTAACATTGGTTTAGACTCGGCTAATCAACATAGTAAACAGAGTGCCTGACTTAGCCAGAATCCAACATCCTGAGTTAGAGCATCTCCTGAGTTAGAGTATCTCCTGTGTTAGAATATCCCCTAAGTTAAGTGTAGCTTTAAGTATTAAATCATCGCCTGTGATAGATACTTGCAGGCAAATAAATTACCTAATCATATTCGTTGATAATTCCTCAGGAAGAGGCATCAACCACCATTAAATATTCTGTAGGAGAGCAGCTGAAGGGGTGTAGAAACGGTAGAGCCAAAAAGGGGGAGTAGTAGCATCAATTTCTGATTCACTGGGCAAGTGAGCTCAGTCCTTATATGAGTAGTATTCTGTCCATTTTGAATCTAATATCCCCCATCCACGAGTCCAAATAATTGGCGGCATGAAAACAATGTTTCGGAGCGTAACCTCGGTAAAGCTATAGAGTGATTGTAGCCAAATTTCCAGCTCGTACTGTAATGATCTCGCCCTTCAGATGCTTGACAGAGCGTTTGCAACCACGACTTTTCTTCTGTCCTAATCTCCACCATTTCGACTAATTCGGCCCCGTCCTTATAGTGTTTGAGACCGACATCAGTTGGAAGTGACGTGCAGTATTCTTCAGGCAGTACCTTCTGTAGGCGTAGCTGTCTGATGCAAAAAACATTGCTGCCTTTGTATTGTGGCGGCATCACGAGTTGGTACTTGACAGGTGTCTCGGCTTCTTCAATTTCGTAAGGTCTTGGGAACTTCGAAAGAAGATTTGGTGAAAGTGGGAATTCTTAGCGTCTGGAAAACCGGTTAGACAGTTTATGTAGACATAGACTTGTTGAACAGCTTGGACGCGAATAGCCTTGTGTTTCTGGCCAAAATAGGTCTCAGCTTTATCGAAAGAGGCCTGGTGGGCCGTGATGGCTGGGGTGTAGATGCGATTGAGCATTTCGAAAATTTCTGCACCGTCCAAGGAATCACAGTGGAGCGATTGAATCGGTAACCGGAAATTGAAATGTAAAAGTGACGACTAAAGGAAGGTCTGGTCTATTTCGAATGGAGATTTCCAGCTGATTGACTTGGAAGGTTGAGCATTGACCATGCATTCTCCCACGGCTAGACGAGACAGCCAGTCTATGGATATAGTACCACCACTATGACTGTTGAGCCCCAGTACTGGTCCATCAGAAGTTTAGCTCCCCTGCGGCCCATGTTAAGACTTCTATACCTCTATACCTCTATGTCGGACAAGTCTATATAAGGTGTGATGGTCCTCTGGGAGGAATCAGAGGCAAATGAACATAGTAGACAGAGTACCTGACGTAGCCAGAATCTAACAACCTGTATTTAGAATTTCTCCTGCGTTTAGAGTAGCTCTAGGTATCAGAGTATTTCCTGGGTTTGGAGTAACTCTGAGTGTTAGATCCACCATAGACAGGGCTCTGCCTATAGAGGTATTATGAACCCTACTCTGTCCCATCGTAACAATGGTCATTGCAAACGCCGTGTCAATATTCTAAAACACTCCTTACCATTATTCTAGTGGATAGTTTTTCGAATGCCACAGCCGCTCCGGTTCCTATCAACGAACATAGTATCAGTTAGGCATAAATGTATCAAAGAACATAACACTGAGTACTTAGCTCAATATTGTGAATATATACGCTTAGTCCCAGGTCACATAAGCTCTGACATGTGTGTATTAAATTATGGTGGTTTTGGAGAAGATGAGGAGTAAGGAAAGGGGGGATTTATAGGGATTCATAAAGTGGGGAAGGAGTGGGGGGATTTATTTGCAGCCATCCACCATGCAGGATGCGCGAACTGCAAAGTATATAAAGCAACGAATTCCCCCCGTTTCCATGTTAGAATTATTATGTGACCTGGGGTGTGAGCCTGTATTTGCAACGAATATAACCCTGCAAAGGCTTTTTGATTAATTGGATTTTTCCTAGGAACGATGACCTGACGGTGTTCTGGAATAGACTGTCGGCTACTCTTGGTGGGAACTAGCCCGAGCAGTATTGTGAAAGCTGTGAACTGGTTATCGGTAATATCTGTTTTGGACTATGAATATTTGAGCTTAAGGAAAAGAGTTCTTATCCCTTTAGAATTGGGCTTCATTATTCTTTTGTACCTTTGTTGGTGACGTTGATGTGCTCGCACGTGCCCTGATTAAGGGGGTGTTCTCCTGTGATCTTGTACTCAGTCGAGTAGATTCCATGTTTACCAATCCAAGCAATACCAGTTTTCTGCAAGGAAGACGAGGAAAAAGGAAATACCTTTTAAATATCTAGGAAATTTAGTGCCTTTTTTTTGTGTCTCGCTCACCTGTGTACAGGATGATGATCGCTCCAGTCTAACGAATGGTATCTTATCTCCAATTAATTCTTTTATCGACTGAGGAGCCAGATTAGGTATACGCTATTTCCTAATGATCTAATCATTTTGAGATTTGGTTTGGGGATCAAAATGAGCTTTTGTGAAGTGCGTACAACTACTCCATGGAATTTAAAGTCTAGATGCTTCCTGACTACTGGTTTCTACAACTGACTATTTACTTTTCGTTCCTATACCTCTTCACTACTTGCTGGTTTACTCATGACTTACCGACTTACTGATTGATTTTTGAATGATTGACTCACTCAATGACTACTTACTGACTGACTTACTACCTACTGCCTTCTATCAACCACAACCTACCAACTACAGTATACCAACTACAGCATGCTACTAACTGACTTGTTGCTTGAGTTTGACCTTACTGTTCGTTACTAGATTGGATGCATGTACATTTCTGACCATGTTAAAGGTTTTTAATTCTTGAATGACCGCAAATTATCGAAGACTTCAAAAATTCCCCGTGGTTGAGACATTTTTGTCAAACTTTTTTAGGTATAGACAAGATGTCTTGACTCTTATACACGTCTTGAACCTCATTACTAAGGCAGATGAAAAGAATCTCAAAAGGCTACTCAGTGATAGCTACAAAAGTGACTACAGCAAAGTAGTGTACTCAGCAATGATTTAACTACCTATTGGGTTACAAAATTGTTGGCTTAAAGTACACCCCTTTTTCGTCACCATCAAAATATGACTCTTCGGGATACTCCTGGCCTCTGTTTCTCTTCCCGGGAACTACTCCCTTTTCAATGGAGATAAAGTAGAGTCCAACAGGAACACAACTCAAAGCTTTGGTGGAATGGTCATCGGTCATCAAGCACCTCTCTGACTTGGTGTGTCGCAATCGGCACAAGTGTACATCTTGATTGTCCACTTTCAGATGCTTGTTTAAATCCGGCCAAATGGGTAAGATCTCTTCTTCGATACCAAGCACCACGTATTCATTGAAAAGGCCAAACATGAGGGGATCTCCGGGGTTCCCAACCAGCTTGCTATTGAGACCTGCACTCAGGCCTATATTTCCACCAATCAGAGTGTTTTTTTCGCTACTCGGAGTGCTTTTTCCGCCAATCAGAGTGACATTTCCATTACCCAGAGTGATATTCTGATCAATAAGATTACTATCGCGGGGCTCAATCGTTACTGTCCAATTTCCCTTTGGTCTTTTATTCCGACAATTCCTTCCTATTTGATCAATCCATGCTATTCAGTTCTCATAGGAGATGTTGCTGGGTGCAGGAACGTCAGTTTCGTTGACCACTATGAACTTGAGTGCACCGATTCCAACCGTACTTAGTGCTTCCATTTCGCCATTGACTTTGGCGTATAATCTTCTTGTTCCTGCAGATACGGGCCACGCCATAAGCACAGTGATGAGAAATTACCATAACTTCATCTTCCAATATTGTAAATTGTTGATTTCAAGATACTTCGAAGGCGCTCGTTGGATCTATGTTTTGGCTTGAAGTGATATTTTTTGGTGGCCTGTGTGATTATTAATTTGCTAAATCACGTGACTGTCTATTGATTCTGCATATAAACACCAACTTGTCCTGATTTGCCGGTCATGTTTACAAACAATACTTTCGGAATCACATTTTTTAATGGCAATCGCGAATACTGTCCCTTGAAAGTTTTTAATAAATCAAATGACTCGTGATCTAGTACAATATATGCAGTGACAAAGATACAATATCGTATATGCAGGTTGGGACGGCATATGAAACTTGAATGACTCTATTCATTTTATGGTCATTCTGCTCGATTAAGGAATCGTGTTATTTTGATGACATATATGAGGGTATATGTGCCAAACTTACTCCGGAATTTTTATGCCTTCATATCATGTCTGGTACTGCTTATCGACTCTTTTATTTGTCTTAAGCTAGTAGATATAAGTTAAATGCCTACTTCTATAAATAGTGACAATGTAGTGGTTGGCTTAATAACACCGAAACTGCATTGTGCACTTTGTATTAGTCAGCATGACATAATCAGTCAGCAATATTTCATATGTCAATATGGATAATCTCGCATGACAATGAGTCATGAGCCCTGAATAAAGCTCATGACCCCGGATATGGTCTTCCAGAGAAATCGCTAAGTCAGGTAAAACGAGTTCCGCTTTTAAAACCACCTATGTTTGCCGTGGTTGCACTTGGTGTTGGTGAATTTGAGGATCACGGACCAGAGGATCTCATGATTTCCATGTTCCATCGAAATGGTGTCCAATTAGATGAATTTTGGTTGTCAAGCTTTTGATCGTCATTTGAAAGGATAATTTGCATTTCACGGGACTCCATATCAACAGTCAGAAAGAGACGATGGTGATTTTGATGACATTGATGACATTAGTGGATTTCTGAAGCATTGTCTGCATTAATGTAACATGGGTGAAACATGGAAGATAATGATATGATAGCTCAAATTTCTGGAAAAGGTCACAAAAGTTGATGAAATTGTCAACATTTTGGTGTGACATTGTTATCGACGGATGAATCTTTCAGATGTCGTTAGCCATAGGGTTTCGATCGCCTTCAGGCCAGTTGTGTCTCCCTGGAGCAAACAGTATTAACTTAAATACCCCATTGATAAGCCATACAGCAGAGCCTCGTATGTCTAAATCAGTCTTTTCTTCATTTAGATGTTCGCTAGTCAGACCTTCATACCGATTCGTGTTCATGTATGCAATGCATCTTTTAAGTGCAATCTAGGTCAATTCATTTCAATTTCTTCCTGTCATGACCTAGTTTAACTTTAGGATGTACCTATCGCTGACTCTTCAGTTAGAGTTTTGTCGATTAGCTTAACGTGTCATGGATTTGACCTTGTTCATGTGCTATAGACGTATTTTCAAATACGAAGAAATGTAACCACGAAAATCAAGGACCATTAAAAAATCAATCACGTATAGCGGTACACCGTTTGTCTAATCATCTTTTGCAGCACTAAATAGTCAGTTAGGCTCAAAAATATGTGCAGCATAACGGTGGGAATCCTCGTTCTTATATAGTACGGGGAGTGCGAATTCGCAGCCATTAGCGTGCAGGCACATGTACACAAAACGCATGCCCCGTGTTTCATCCCTTTTTTCGCAATATATAAGAGGGCCCAGTCCCCCGTATATTTGGCCTCTAAATTTTTCCTCTACAGCAATTACTCATCTCTGATCATAAGTACAGAATCTTGATGTAACCGGCAATGATTCTTCCTTAGGAAATTGAACTAAGGCTTGCTTCAGGAATCTTCAACACAAGTTTTTCTCGAGACCCTGTTGAACAGAACAAGTCTATATTGAGCTCTAGATTGAGTTTGTGGTGAGACTAAGAAGAGAAGGAATATTTTATGAGCAGTGTTGATTTCAAGTTGAAAAATGAGACGATGAGGGGAGAGTAAAGATTTACATCACTATACTACTATGGCTATTGATAGTACTCCCATTGAAGCTATTACTATTCTAAATTGCCTTTGATCAACTAGGAGTGTTTGGTCGTTTAGGGATCAAGATTGTTTTTTGAATATTGGGTTCAAGGCTTTTGTCATACGATATGGTGATTTTGTCAGGAAATGATATCATATAGATTTGGATATTTTTCGGTCTACGACTGGTTGTTATACTGTGTTATAATGGAGTTCCAATGACCCATTTTGATTTTTTTGGTAAGTTGTGCGATTCTCATAAAATACGAATATAGTGAGTCTAAGCTATGTCACTAACCAAGTTGGTGCAACATGAAATTTTTCGACAACGAGATACTTCACAGGACAATTCACCTCCCTTGAACACTTGAACTTATTGAATTTACTAACTTTGCCGAAGTTAAGTGAACACATGATTCGAGAATATATGCAGGACATAACTATATACAGCACCTATACAAGAGGAATAGTGCAATTTGGTCCTCCTCATACAAAAATGGATATACTAATGTCTTACGGATGAAGATTTAGACTGTGAAATTGATAAGACACTGCTGGTTCCAAGCAGAAATATACCAGGATATTTAAAGGGCAGTGGATTCCCTGAGAACTCAGCAGCCAACACTTTTCCCAGGTCATTCCTTACTCCATATTTAACCGGATACGACACGCGCCAGCACTAACAGGTGCTGAAAATAGGACGAAATCCATGATCATGTCCAACAGCTAGCGGAAATATTGGGAAGGTCTGTCTTTAATACATTCCGTTAGGACATTCCGTTGACCCATTCTGTTGGAAATTTGGCTGCAAGTTAGTCTTCATCATATTTATTCAAGTCAAGTCTCCATACAATCTATAATTATAAGTCCTTACATTAGTCTCCATGATCAGCAATCAATCTGATGACAATTGCTAGTGAATCAGATGACTAGTCAATAATAGCTAGTGTTCAGTCTGCTTCGTCAGCTGAATATATTTGTTTCGGTGAATTTCATGAATACCTTCTTCCGCCAATGAATCTGCCCTACGGTCTGATTCACTTGCTAACCTTGTGATCATGCGTGGCAGCATATCTTCCAGAAGGATCCGAGTGACAGCCCCATTCGGCCTTAGGAATCCATCTCATCACTGTGGAAGCAGCTGCCGTGGATTTCTGGAACATATCGTCGAACTTGCATCTGTACCAGTAAGCCTCCTTGGTAGTGGGCACATCAGAGCCCCACTCAGGCTTGGGGTTGGCCAATTGCTCATCAGTCACAGCAGCCTCAGCAGCATCCTTCAAGCCGTCAATCCACGAGTATCCCACACCGTCGGAGAACTGCTCCTTTTGTCTCCACAAAATCTCCTGTGGGAGGTATGGCTTGACCGAAGGGTCAGAGCTGGTGTCAAAGGCCTTTCTCAAGATGTACTTCTCGATGTGGCCTTCCTGGATAAGCTTATCCTCGGGGTTGATGTTCATGCACACCTCCAAGAACTGTTTGTCCAAGAAAGGCACACGAGCCTCCAAGCCCCAAGCCATAGTCGACTTGTTGGCTCTGAGACAGTCAGCATAGTGCAAGTTCTTGACTCTCTGCACGCACTCCTTGTGGAACTCAGCTGCAGAAGGAGCATTGGCAAAGTACAAGTACCCTCCAAAGATCTCATCGGAACCTTCTCCAGATAACACCATCTTGACACCTTGGGCCTTGATTTTACGCGAAAGAAGGTACATGGGCGTGGAAGCTCTGATGGTGGTGACATCATAGGTTTCCAAGTGGAAAATCACATCGTTCAAAGCATCCAACCCTTCTTCCAACGTGAATGTGTGCAGGTGGTGAATGGTGCCGATGAAATGGGCCACTTTTTCTGCAGCCACCAAGTCTGGGGCTCCGGGTAAGCCAATAGCGAACGAGTGCAATTTGGCCACACTGGAGGTGTGCAAGGAACCAGAAGCGTCCACTCCCGAAAGCTCCTTGTTGGCATCGTATCCGTCCAGAGGGAAACCAGTGGCAGCCTTTTGGGTTTCACGGGCAGCAATGGCAGCAATCAAGGAAGAATCCAAGCCTCCGGACAAAAGCACTCCGTAAGGAACCTCAGCCATGAGTCTCTTTCTCACGGCCATCTCCAAGGTCTCACGGACTTCCTTGTAGTCCACGTGTTTTTGAGGGATCTGGGCTCCGTCCCACCACGAAGGCTCGAAGTACCGGGTGATCTCATCGGTCTTGGAGTCGTACACGTGGCCAGGGGGGAAGGCAAAGATCTCGTCACACTCATCAATGAGACACTTCAACTCCGAGGCGAAGTACCGTGCGCGTGGGGTCTTGGACGACTTGCCCATGTACAAGGTCACGATACCAATGGGGTCTCTTGCAGCCACAATCCGATCTTCTTGTTTGTCGTATAAGGCAAAGGCAAACATACCGTCCAACTTCTTGGGGGTGTCGATGCCGTACTTCTCAAACATGGGGATGATGGGCTCACAGTCCGAGAGCGACTTGTACTGGTAATCCTTACACTCGTCTCTCAACTGGATGTGGTTATAAATCTCTCCGTTGACGGCTAAGGTGTAACGTTCATCAGGAGAAACGATGGGTTGGGCACCGGAGTCCAAGCCCACAATGGCCAATCTTTCGTGGCACAAAATGGTGTTGTTGACCACGGCATTTCCGGACCAATCGGGGCCTCTGTGGCGGATTTTCTTGGAGTTCTGGAGAGCCTTGTCCTTGAACTGGTCGATGTTTTCCTGCCTGAAAGCGGCGTAAATTCCACACATTTTTTTTTGAAGGGGGTGTTGGTGTGGTTGGGAGCTGGTGCTAGGGAAGGGAAAGGAAAGGATGGGATGGAGGTGGAAAATCGTGAGGCTGAGGTGCGCTTTATATGACGGTTACGGTGACTAATCGCAAATTTTTCGCGGTGCTTGGTGTTCTACAAGAATATGGACAACACATCGGGATGCGTCCGACCTCGGACTCCAAAAAAAAAAAGGACAAAGGGAATTTTTACTGATACTGGTAATCTGGTAATTTCTTGTTGTTTCTGTGCATTGTGAACTTTTCGTGGCTTTCTGTCGCTTTTTTTTTTGGGGGGGGGCGACTTTTTGGTTTTTTTTTTCTGGGGTTTTGGCAACCGTTGCATGACTGAAGCATTGGTGCGTAATTCGCTGACGCATATCGCATCCTCAATGTTGCAGTACACGGTACACAGTACTACACAAAACTAGTACACGGTACCAGTTCGTGGACAGTAACAGTTCAGATAGCACCAGTTACTGCATGGAGACCATTTACTGCATGGAGACCCAGTTCCTACATGCAGTCCCAGTAATTAGCCGACCAGTGACTGATGTGGAGTTCCATAAGACTACACCCGTGCACCAAAGATGGAACCATTTAGAGTGCTTTTTCAGTCTCTAGAAAGTTGGGGTGAGAACCCGTACACCAAAAGGTACATCTAGTCGAGGTAATCATCCTAACTGTGACTTTGACCTTGAGTCAAAAACTTAGGGTGAAGACCCGTACACCAAACTTAGATTTAGTCGAGGCAAACATTCTGATTATGATTTTGACCTTAAATCAGAGACTATGAGTGGACACCCGTACACTAGGAGATTTAATCAATCATTCAGTCAGTCAGTCTAAGAGTTAGTCAGCCAGTCAGTCTAACAGTTAGTCAGTCAGTCAGTCTAACAGTTAGTCAGTCAGTCTAACAGTTAGTCAGTCAGTCAGTCTAACAGTTAGTCAGTCAGTCTAACAGTTAGTCAGTCAGTCAGTCAGTCTAACAGTTAGTCAGTCAGTCAGTCAGACAGTCAGTCAGACAGTCAATCAGACAGTCAGTCAGCCAGCCAGTCAATCAGACAGTCAGTCAGCCAGCCAGTCAATCAGACAGTCAGTCAGCCAGTCAATCAGTTTGTTTACCAACACTAAAAGTTTATCAGTTCTCTGATCTAATTATTGATCTTCAATGGGGTTATGGCTGGTAGACCAAGTGCAGCACCCGTGCAGCCATTAAGCATGACAAGATATGGCTGTTGAAAAACGGTAACAAGGTGAACGCGCTCAGTATCCCCAATGGCTTGCAGGGATATCGCGGTAACAAGCACCTGTTCTTCATTAGCACCTTTCTTCATAAGCACCTGTTCTCATATGCACCTGTGGTTACTATAACCGCCTGGTGCCGTGAAGGTAGAGCTCCCACATATATAAGGGAGTCTGGACCATATCAATCTTTTGAGCAACTGAATCAAATATCATCTGTCTGGGGCATACCAAGATGTCTCCAAAGACCACACTCACCAATAACCCAATGGAGACTGAACTCCAATGGAGACTGAAATTCAATTGACACTGAACTTCAATTGACACTGAACTTCAACTGACACTGAACTTCAACTGACACTGAACTTCAACTGACACTGAACTCCAATGGACACTGAACTTCAACCGACACTGAAAACTCTACATCTTCCTCTTCTCTTGAAGTAAACACTCCCCAAGTGTTTACATATCTTGACAAGACTATGAGGATAGTGTCCCTCAGAAACAGTCCACTGCAGATTACACCATGGTTAATCTATGGTCCACCGGGTGCCGCAACTATAGTTTGTTGGAAAATAGCGCACAGCGCTCTAGGCTTGCAGGGCACGTCTCTACTAGTTTCCCCACCCGTGGTTGTACTGACAACCAAGGGTCAGTGAAGGCCGACTCCCATATATATAATGAGGCCTTCGCTACACCCACCAAAAAAAGAAAAAAAGAAAAAAAAATCAAAATATCTACCTAGGATGACATACCAAGTTGCCTCCCGGATCCAGACCCACCAGATCTCCTTGTACTGACATTGAGGCTCCGCCTGTGTCTGAAGTAAACACCTCAGCTCAAGTTTTCAGTTATCTTGATGAAACAATGAGATGCGTATCTTATAGTCAAAAGAGATGTCTGGACCTTAAACCATGGTTACTCTATGGGCCACCAGATTCCCCAGCATTCCTAGCTGAGCTGGAGTTGAAGAATCTACATAGTTGCGGACTGCATATAAGCACTTCAATTTAGTACATACTATTTTGAAACAATTAACCTAGAAGATTATTCTACTGGAGGTGAATTTAAGTGATGTTTCAATCTTCATTTCCATATTCATAATATTTTAGTGTATCTCTATCTTCATAATATTTTAGTGTATCTCGATCTTCATAATATTTTAGTGTATCGCCAATAATCGCAAAGAACATATACCCGTTAGATTCTTGTTGTGATGTTAAGTACTGCGTTTTGCTTATTCGTTGATGATTCCTCACTTTGAGGGATCTGAGCTACGTTTTAGTCTTTTCAAGTGAAGAGATTGCCACGGAACAACTCTTTAACGATCATTGATGTCTCACCTCAGGCCATTCTGGTACTCCGTAAGATGAAGACTGAGTAGACGACTGAGACGACTGAGACGACTGAGACGACTGAGTAGACGACTGAGTAGACGACTGAGTAGACGACTGAGTAGAAGACTGAGTAGACGACTGAGTAGAAGACTGAGTAACAATGGTCGTTATATTAGACAGATAGGTTTCATAATATCTCCATAGGTAAATTCCACCTATGGTGGGTCTGACAGCTATAAGTCTCTAGTATAGTCTCTAGTATAGTCTCTAGTATAGTCTCTAGTATAGTCTCTAGTATAGTCTCTGGTACGCTCTCTAGTATAGTCTCTAGTATAGTCTCTGGTACACTCTCTGGTACACTCTCTATTATGGTCTCTAGTAGAGTGTAGATCCACCATTGGCAAGGCCCGGCCTATAAAGGTATGATGAAGCGTCTCAGTCCGATTGTTACAATGGCTATTGCCAACGCCGTGTCACGGCCATCGGCCATCGTTGTATAAAGTACTACGAGGGTCTTTTCGAATATTCCAGAACAATCCTTACCATTGTTCTGGTAGAGAGTTTTTCGGTGCCAAGTTTCTCTCAAACTATATAAACCACTCCGGCTCCTCTTTGAGGAACCATCAACGAATACAAGATTAGGTAAACACACTAATATAATTAGACCTACTAATATAATTAGACTCACCAATATAATCAGACCCACCAATACAATTAAACCCTTTCTTCTTAATTAAGCCTACCAAACGCATATACGTATGTATGGATCTATTCACAGCTACAAGTCTATCAATTTGGATTGGAGAAAACTTCTAAAAGAAGAGGAAAAACTCCGAGAGAATACCGAGGGGTTTAGAGAAATGAAAGTTTGCCCAGTGAGTTTTGGAGACCTCCGTCTATGACGCTTTTGATTGAAATCAAGTTTAAAATCGTCGTCGATTAAACGGCTTGAAGTAAAAAATGTTCTTGTGCGTTAAATCAGGCGTCATTGGAGTTGATGTTGAACGTTAGCCTATACCAATTGGTATACAGGAACCGTTATATAGTTGGACAGCAATAATTCTCTGAAATGAGCGACTTGGGTAATCAGTTCTGTCATCTGTCTTGTAACTCCATTGCTATGTAAAGTAGTGACTTCGTGATCTCTGTTTCACAATTGATACCGCTCGACACTGAGCAGCATCCTTGCTTTGTATAGTTATTCCTGGGGCCTCCCAGATGATCTCTCTGCTTCGTCAATCTCTCTTTCGTCAAACTCTCTCTCATCACTCTCCTTCATCACTCTCTCCTTCATCACTCTCCTTCATCACTCTCTCCTTCATCAGTCTCTCCTTCATCAGTCTCTCCTTCATCAGTCTCTCCTTCATCAGTCTCTCCTTCATCACTCTCTCCTTCGTCAAACTCTCCCTCATCACTCTCTCATCTACATTGTCTTCTCCAAAACAATGCTCAGAATTAGACGAGAGCTAGACGAGAGCCCATAAAGCCCTAGCTCTACCGTTGTCTCTTCTTCACCAATACCCAACATTGTTTCATCTGTATTGCTTGGCATGAACATGCACTACTCGCACATGTACAGTGTTGTTCAAAGCTATTCAAACCAGCGTGACAAAGCTATTCAAACCAGCTTGACAAAATGTTTCAAAGCAGCGCGACAAACTGGTTCAAATCAGCGTGACAACATGTTTCAAAGCAGCGTGACAAAATGTTTCAAATCAGCGTGACAACATGTTTCAAAGCAGCGCGACAAACTGGTTCAACCAAATGGCGTAATGTTTCACACCAACTTTTATTAGAATCCAATATTCTGAAATCTTAAATCTGGACGATTGCCTCTTATGCACTACATTTGGCAGTCGTGCAGTACCAATCAAGGGAGAAAAACGACGGAACTGAACTGGTTGCCTTGTTATCCTGTTAACAACCTCTTGTCCATTTGGTTTGAAAGACTGTGCGAAGGGGTACGAACTTTTTGTCGCGCTAGTTTGAATGGTTTTGTCGCGCTGGTCTGAATGGTTTTTCACGCTAGTTTGAATGGTTTTAAAAAACACTGTATACACACCAATATTAATTAAGCTCACTATGTCAGATCCATAATAGGTAGTGCTTTACGTATTGAGGTATTTTAAGCCTAGATTGTCTAATCTTAATGTTGGTCATTCCATTGTGCCACTTCTCTACCATCACTGTACAACCAAAAGGGAATGTGGGGAGTTTTCTTCCCGCCTGCATCAAGCAACAATCAGCTGACCAGGCGACGTCGTTGTTTCAAATTCTCAAATAGCTCATATTCCTCCTTCTGAGGAATCATTAACAAAAAAAACTTACGAAACTGAGTACCTGACGTAACTACAAGAGTCTAACACACCAATGTTAATTAGGCCCACCAATGTTAGACCCACCAATGTTAGACTCACCAATGTTAGACCCACCAATGTTAATTAGACCCACCAATATTAGACCAACCAATGTTAGACCAACCAATGTTAATTAGTATAAAGGCACGGATGTTTACTAAAGACTTGGATTGTTTCTTCACAAAGGTGGATCCGGTATAGTAACAGATTGGCACCAGGAAACAATAGGATGCGCACCTAGAGGCGCACCTAGATACTGAAGTTGTCAACGAGTATCTAGCATATGCGTAGTCAAGGTACTTAGTATTTTTTTTTGCAGACAATAGATACATGAATATGCAAGGTTTGAATGCCACATTTTAGTATTCACCTTTGATCGTGCAGGTGTAAAAAAGGTTATGTACGAATATACAGGTTTTACTATGCTTCTTTGAATAGCACCTTTGTTTTAAATTACTATTTATGACCTTTGTCTTAAAGTCAGTGTCAGTTTGCCTAAGTATTTTATCTTTGTGTTGCCTAATTATTTTCTTGGTCTGGCCAGATTCGTGATTTTTTTTTTGTTTTTTTTGTTTTTTTCTAGTTGTTTTATATCCTTGGCTAATTTTTTTTGTTCATGTTCCACTTCGTAATTTTGTTTTTTTTGGTCATGTTCCACTTTGTGATTTTGTTTCTTTTTGAATTTATTTCTTGGCTGGGCCATTATAAAAAGCCCCAAATCCCAAGTCCTCAGATCTTTTTTCTTCTTCTCCCAGATCAAAAAGCAAAAATGATGAAACAACTGTCTATGAAGTTATTTCTTTTCTTGCAAGCCGTCTTTTTTGCAGCCACAGGGTACGCAGAGACCACGTTTTCTTCAGTACTCGTGGCCAAAGTCAATGGTGTTTACAACCTACTCTCGATACCGGGTCAGGAAGAAATGATCAAGGAAGGTGCAGTCTTCGTTTGGGGAAACCCTTTGGCCATTCCCCCTTCCATCGCTTACGCCGGCTACGCGTTGACATACAATCATCCCATTTCGCATTTTGTGAGTTTACCAGGACATGGGTTGTGTTTAATAAACAATCCAATGAAGAGGATTCACGTCGAAATTGATTCACAAAGGAAAGTGACCAATTATGCTATTTGTTCGTGCCTAAGAAGCTCATATTATATTTTGAAACTTGCAGAAACATTCCGGGCTGACGCATTGGAGGGATGTCAAAAAACAGAACTCTTTCTCTTGCCGTTCGACCCCGTGACCAGAAATGTTGCATTGCCTGAGGATGGAGATGTTCCCAAGACCATGACTTCATCATCGGTATCTCCAGATCCTCCGTTGGTCTTATTCGCCAAGATCAACAACAATTGGAGCCCACTCACCGTCGATATTACTGAGAAGCACTACTCACTGCTTTCATTTTTACATGATATTCCTCGCTTGAACCCATTGGAGTTATATATCCAAAATGGTCAACTTCTTAGTGCCATTGAAGGCATACGGGGATTCGCGTGTTATGGCGACCTCTCGCTTGTCTTCCTTGACATCCCATGCTCGGAACCATTAGCTTTTGATGACAATTATAAGGTCAAGGGTAAAGAGATGTTTGTGTGTGATCACAACAAAGAGATTTCCTTATCAGGAAGGGCTGGCTGCAAACCTGTGGAGGTCCAACTCTTTTATTACGACCGAATCACCAAAAGTGCCATTACGGATAAGCCTATTAAAAACCCTGCACCGAACTGGCCACCTCGATCAAAGAGTGACGATAATGCTAACAAGCATCTCCCTTCGGAAACTTATCAAGCTTCAATGGTGTTCGCGGTGAAAACGGGTGAATCCTACACTGCACTTACGTTCGCAGACGCGCAGAAAAATTACTTGAATTATGGAGACTCCAGAGACCCTCCAAAATTCGAATATGCTCATGGAGTTGCCAAGATCAAAGTTACCGTATCCGTTCGATACGTGCGCTTTGAAAAACATGCAATTGCGTTGACTAGTTCACCTGGAGCAACTACATTTACTGTTGACGGCGAAGGAAAGGTGAATCATGACTTTTACTCTTGTGTACATAAAACGGCGCTGAAGGACAGCTCAAATGTGAAGAGGTTCTTGCTTACCAGTTATGAGTCGAAAAACTACGATTGTACTCCGGAAACAGTCTATTTTTTGCCTTGTGACAAAGTATCAGTGAATGTGGTGAAGGGTTCGGAAGATAAGGATTCTGGTGATGACAAAGTGACTCAAAACAAATTGCCAGAAGGGCCTAAAGAAGGACCTAAAGAAGGACCTAAAGAAGGACCTAAAGAAGGGCCTGAAGAAGGGCCTAAAGAAGGGCCTAAAGAAGGGCCTAAAGAAGGACCTAAAGAAGGACCTAAAGAAGGACCTAAAGAAGGGCCTAAACCTAACGAAGGGCCTAAAAAAGGATCAGATGGTCCTGTAAAGCAAGATAATAACACTGAGACTGGCACTACAAAGGTTGATTCTAAGATTCCACCAATTGAGGGTACTAGAAATAAGACTGATGTCGGAACTCCAGAGAAAGATCACAATATCAAACACGATCCTGTGAAAAATCCTGAGGTCCAAGTTCCAAAGAATAATAGTGTGAATCCCGAAATTACAGGTGAAAAGAATAAAACATCTATGGATAAATCTGAGGATTCTGGGGCTTCACCTATGACGCCTGTGCATTCTCAAGCTTCTAGCATTGTGAATTCGGGAAAGGGAAATGCAACTTCAGAGTCCGCCAAAGGTGCTGAAAAGAAACTGGGATCAGAAACATCAGAGGAACAAGGCAAATCACGGAAATCACGGAACTCAGAGAAGGTGTCTTCTAAGGATACTAAGGAATGTACTGCACATTGCAACGAAGCAAACAATGCCTTGGATACTTCGAACAAGACCACATTTGATGGTAAAGCCATCTCAACCAAAGCCAATGACACCACTACAGTCTGTACTACGTGTGAATTGGATTCCCTGGCTACAGTGCTGGCTACAGGGCAGGCTACGGTGCAGGCTACGGTGCAGGCTACGGTGCAGGCTACGGTGTGGAAGACATATACCGACTACACCACTTACTGTCCGCAGGAAACCACCTTGACCATCACCAGGTGTGAGATAGAATGTGTTCCATTCACCACGACTGTTGCTGCTTCGGCTACCTTGACCGTGACTGGAAAGTGTATTGTTCCAGAGACCACCACGGTTAAAACTGGAAAGGTGTCAGGTTCGGAACACTTAGCCCAAGAGGTCGATGAGGAGAAAACTCCAAGCCAAAGAAAAGTCCATGAACAAGTTGATGGTGAGAAAGACTCTTTTGGTCTGAAAGACTCAATTGGTGAGAAAGATTCGTTTGGTGAGAAAGATTCGTTTGGTCAGAAAGACACAATTGGTCAGAAAGACTCAATTGGTCAGAAAGAAGGCTCCAAACCAAGCCAGCCAAAAGGTCCCGGGGTAAAGGCTGAAATCGTTAAGGGTGAAGATAAATTTAGACCTTCTGGACCTTCTGGAGCTTCTGGAAATGGAGCAAAATCCGAAATAACAAAAACTGGCCCCAATTCCACTCCAACGTCTACAATTGCAGCTTTTATCAATGCGGCTTCCAAAAATTCCCTTGGTGCATGTATTGTGGGCTTCGCTGCGTTGTTGTTGTTATAGTCATGGAGTTTGACTTGTTTCGATACTGATATATTTTCACTTTCATATTATGTTTGTTTATCCTCTCTTGTAAGCCATTCACCTCCTGTCGCTGTCTAAATTACATGTCTATATCACATGGCTAAAATACATGTCTATATCATTACTGTTAGATCCACCATACGCGGGCCCTGCCTATGAAGATATTATGAAGCCTCTCAGTCCGATAGTTACAATGGTGATACGGCGTTTGCCCATCTATGCACGAAGTGGTCCGATGGCTGCTTTCGAATATTCCAGAACAATCCTTACCATTGTTCTGGTACAGAGTGTTTCGGTTCCACGTATCTCTCAAAGGTATATAAGCCACTCCGATTCCTCTCTTGAGGAACCATCAACGAATAGGAAGTTAGGCATAGATGTATTGAAGAACACAACAATTACATGTCTATATCAATACACATGTTAGATCCACCATAGTGGTCCAGCTATTCTCTAGCTGTTCTGGAGCTATTCGCTAGCTGTTCTGGAGCTATTCTCCAGCTGTTCTGGAGCTATTCGCCAGCTGTTCTGGAGCTATTCGCTAGCTGTTCTGTAGCTATTCGCTAGCTGTTCTGGAGCTATTCGCTAGCTATTGCGGTATTTGAGCCTTATCTTACGCAGTGTAATTCTAATGGTCATTCTAAGCGTTATGAAACATGGAAACATGATATTTCACAACAGAGTACTACGAAGCAGCACTTTACACTATAGCCAATTATACACGTAGTTAGTATAGACGACATATACTGGTATAAGTAAGTAGTAAGGAGTAGATAGGAAGAGATCAGTTAGTCAGTTACTAGTAAGTAGTCAATAAACGTCAGTTAGTCAGTTATTAGTAAGTAGTAAAAAAGTCAGTTAGTCTGTAGGTATACAGTTAGTGTTAAGTTGGCAGTTATTAGTTAAAGTCAGTAGAAAGTAGAGAGTCATAAGTAGTCAGTTAGTACTAGGTTACTCTGTGCCAGCAGTCAGCAGTCAGTAGTAAGTAGCAGGTAGGAAGGCAAGTTAGTCAGTAAGTATACATTTAGTGGTAAGTATACATTTAGTGGTAAGTATACATTTACTGGTACGTATACATTTAGTGGTACGCATACATTTAGTGGTACGTATACATTTAGTGGTAAGTATACATTTAGTGGTAAGTAGTTAGTACGTAGTAGGTAGCCAGTAGGTAATCAATAGAAGGGGTCAGTAAGTTATCAATAGAAGGGGGTCAGTATTTGATAGATTCTTGTTATAACTTTTAGTACTACGCTATCTATATTCGTTGATGATTCCCCGATAGGAGGAATCTGAATTGCATATATAACTATTCAAGAAAACGGGCGTGCTGTTTAGGTGGCTGGTAGGTGGCTGGTAGGTGGCTGGTAGATATCAAGCAGAGAGGCTAAATAATACCTCAATAGGGAGGACACTACTTAAGGTGGATCTGACAGTAATACAGTATTATCGTAAGTAGGTAGGAAGAAGTCAGTAGTAAGTAGTAAGTAGTTAGTAGTTAGTAGTTAGTAGTGAGTAGTGATTAGTAGTGATTAGTAGTCAGTAGTTAGTAGTAGTAGTCAGTAGTTAGTAGTAGTAGTGAGTAGTTAGTAGTGAGTAGTGAGTAGTGAGTAGTAGTAGTGAGTAGTGAGTAGTCAGTAGTGAGTAGTAAGTAGTAAGTAGTCAGTAGTCAGTAGTCAGTAGTCAGTAGTCAGTAGTAAGTATTTACTAGCAATGTTAGATCCAAGAGGGGGGATCCAACCCATATAGGTATTGAGCGCACACGCTCAGCTAATCTGGAGCAGATGCTATCATCCCCCTTCTGGTTCACCGTTGCAACACCCCTTCGGTTATTGTCTTGAAGAATATTTAATGGTGGCCAATTCATCTTACTGAGGAATCATCACGAATATAGTTTCGATTAGGGAATTTACGCGCTTAAAAGAATCTAACAGTAGTGAGTAGTAGTGGTGAGTAGTGAGTAGTAGTGAGTAGTGGTGAGTAGTGAGTAGTAGTCAGTAGTAGTCAGTAGTGAGTAGTAGTCAGTAGTAGTGAGTAGTAGTAGTGAGTAGTGAGTAGTAGTAAGTAGTAAGTAGTAAGTAGTAGTGAGTAGTAGTGAGTAGTAAGTAGTAGTGAGTAGTAGTAAGTAGTAGAAGTGTTGAACTTGAGGCATCAGTGCGCGTGAGTGTACTGGATGCTCATGTGATGGTCTACAGATGAAACAAAGGCTAAGCCTCAGCAAAGCCTTAGGACTCTCGTCTAGCTCTCGTCTAAATGTTGGGCCTTGTCTTCTCCAAGACAATGACAATATCTTGGAGGCTACAATGTGAGTAATAGATGGAGGAGTGAGATAGATGGGGCCTACAAGAAGGCACGAGAATATTCTTATATGGGTATCGAAGGCAGGGCTAAGATACACGAGCCTCAGAGTATAAGATTAGATACAGATAAGAATATGCAAGATTAAGATGATCACTGAAGTTCCACACTTGAGAGAATTGTCAGAACTCAACTTGATAACTGTTCCAGAATACGGGAGTGTATACTACAACTCTCAACAGTAAGTAGTAGTGAGGAGTAGTGAGTAGTGAGGAGTAGTGGGGAGTAGTGAGGAGTAGTGAGGAGTAGTGAGTAGTGAGTAGTGAGTAATAGGTGTTCAGTCATTACTTATAAGTCAGTGGTTAGTCAGTAGAAAGTAAAACGTCATAAGTAGTATGTTAGTACTAGGTTGTTCAGTGTCAGCAGTAAGTAGTAAGTAGTAAGTAGTAAGTAGTAAGTAGTAAGTAGTATGTAGTAAGTAGTATGTAGTAAGTAGTAAGTAGTAAGTAGTAAGTAGTAAGTAGTTATTCAGTAGAAGGTAAGTAGGTAGTACTTAGTAGTGAGTAGTAAGTGATGTCCTTTATAACGTGTGGTTACCTAAACTTGTACTCGTTGATAGTTCCTTAGAGAGGAACCGGAGTGGCATATGTTCTTTGAGAGAAACTTGGCATCAAAAAACTGTCCACCAGAACAATGGTAAACATGGTTCCAGAGTAAACAAAAAGGGCCATCGATGCACAAAGTGCCGTGATGGCCGAACCGCCGTGATACGGTGTTTGCGGTGGCCATTGCTGCGATGGTACATCGTAGGCTTCATAATGTCTCTATAGATTCAGTATAGTGGATCTAACAGTAAGTAGTAAGTAGTATAGTATACAGTAGTATTGTATGTGAAAAAGAGTAACAGGGTGAGTGCGCTATGCGTCCCCATGGCATGCAGGGAGATCGCGGTAACAAGCACTTTTCTTCAAGCACTTTTCTTCAAGCACCTTTCTTCATAAGCACCTTTCTTCGTAAGCACCTTTCTTCATAAGCACCTTTCTTCATATGCACCTGTTCTCATATGCACCTTTCTTCATATGCACATGTGGTTACTACAACCGCCGGTAATGTGAAGGTAGAGCTCCCATACATATTAGGGAGTCTAGACCATATCCATCATTTTTTAAAGATTCAATCAATATATCAATCTCTCTGGGGCATACCAAGATGTCTCCAAAGACCAGACCCACCAATACTTCAATGGACACTGAATTCCGATTGACACTGAACTCCGATGGTCACTGAACTTCATGACACTGAACTCCAACGGACACTGAATTCCAATAGACACTGTAAACTCTACATCTTCCTCCTCTCTTGAAGAAACACTCCCCAAGTGTTTACATATCTTGACGACACTATGAGGATAGCGTTCTTCAGTAACTGTCCACTGGACATTACGCCATGGTTAATCTATGGTGCACCGGGTGCCGCAACTATGGTTGCGGAACATGTGTTGTCTAATCCACATAGTATCGAGTAGTATAGTATCGAGTAGTAGAGTAGAGTATAGAGTAGTAGAGTATAGAGTAGTAGAGTATAGTATATAGGAGTAGAGTAGAGTATAGAGTAGTAGAGTATAGTATATAGGAGTAGAGTAGAGAAGACGACTGGAGAGTTTTAGACTTCTATGAGTTAAAGTATAAAGTACCATACTACATCTTAGTATGGTGTTAGAACCACCTTCGGTAGTATTCTACTATTTCAGTATTTCAAGCCTAAGCTCCGATTTTAAAAATGGCCATTCCATTGTGCCACTTCTCTACCATCATTGAATGAGATCCCAGGGTGGAGAGATGTAAGCCCGAGGCATCACGATAGAATGTGGTGCGTTTTCCTCTTGCACCTAACAAACACCAGTTGACTAGGCGACGCCATTGACAACTACTCAAGTAGCCTAAATAGCCTGATTTCTCCCTCTGGAGAACCATCAAAAAAAAAAAAAAAAAAAAAAAACATACTAAACAGACTATCTGACGTAACAAGAATCTAACAACTCACTCGACTACTATACTCCACCACTACCTACTATAAACCAATAATGTACTACTCCAATACTCTACTACTCTACTACTCCAATACTCTACTACTCTACTACTGTACTACTGTACTACTGTACTACTGTACTACTGTACTACTGTACTACTGTACTACTGTACTACTCTACTACTGTACTACTCTACTACTATACTCTACTACTGTACTACTCTACTACTGTACTACTACCACATTGGGAATCACACTACTACACTACTACACTACACTACTACACTACTACACTACTACACTACTACACTACTACACTACTACACTACTACACTACTAC
>NKZN01001464.1:0-73270 GCA_002374485.1 Metschnikowia santaceciliae | reverse complement strand
GTTGGAAGTCCTCCAAGATGTCAAGAACATTACCACTGACAGCCCGGTCGAGATAGTTCGGAGTGTTGGTAGTGTCGAAACGGAAAGCTTCGAACACTGCTTCGCCCCCGGAGTTGATAGCTGCCTGGTTAGCTCAATCGGTAGAACATTTGACTCTTAATCTTTCAACCTATGTTTTAGTATATATTGATATACAGGGATATGTAAGTTGTACCTTACAAGACCGAAGTGCGATATGTGTTGAAGTAGGTGAAGAGCTTTCACCCACCAGTTTCCTGCACATAATGCTATCACTGGTCTGCATACAACACATCGGCGAAGTACCTTGACTCCGTACATGCTAGGTACTTGTTGACAGTATGACTAAAAAAGCAAATATTAGAAAACATTTAGCAATTCTATCGAAAGACTAAGTTTGCTGACACTTCGAAACTCTCATAAGCTTTAAAGATTAGCACAAGTGATTTTTCGGTGTGGTTTACAAAGAACCTTAATACAATCTCACCTTATGTAAATAGTAGCAACTATATCTCAAGTCAACAAGGGTACTGCGGTACGATGGTGTCAAAAGGAAGACTTAGTGTACGCTTGGAAAAGAAGAAGGTTCAACAAATCACGAAATCCATTCTTGCATTCTAAATCAGGGATGCTGAGGATCCTTGTTTATGGACTATCCTTCAAGTCTATCTGATGTTTCAATACCTGTTGTAATTAACATCTCATGGCCCCAAGTTTAGTACATTAGTATTTGTCAAGATCTTTCATGTTACTTGCCACTGACGAAAGCTATAGCTCACATAATGGGGCGAGTCAAGATAGAGATTTCGTTTTTTAAAACTCCAACATCTATCAATTTCTTGCAATTGGTCTTTCATGGTATTGTGTCTTACTTTATTACTTTATTACTTTATTACTTTATTACTTTATTACTTTATTACTTTATTACTTTATTACTTTATTACTTTATTACTTTATTACATATTTTCGGATTAAATAAGTACGTGAGGAAAATATTTGTGTCCTAAATTACAAATATATATCAATTTTAATAGTTTTTGATAATTCTATTCTTGAGAAGTGTCTTCTTTTGTTTAGTGGAGATCCTTTTATATTGCATTGTATATTGTTTTTAAACTTTTTACTTTCATGTTAGAATTATTATGCGACCTGAGGCTCTAACCTATATTCTCAAGGGTTATAAGCTTCTAACGGGCTTCTAAGCTAAAGGGGATCTTCCAGGAACGATTACCTAACGATTACTGCGTATTCTGAACGGCTACTAATAGTAGGAACTCGCCCGAACAGCGTTATGTGTATTCTTAGTTAATTGATGATATCTATATTAGACTATAACTGTCTAAGATTAGATAATGGAATTCTCCCTTCTCAAAGTGGGCTCTTACCCCCCCCCCCTTATATAACTGGAGGGATGTTAAGTCTCGACTCTTTCCTCATGACTAAAGTTACCTCGTTGCATCATGGGAAACTCGTGCTTATGAGAAACTCGTATTGGAATCCTGTATTCAATCAAGTCAATTCCATGTCTAACAATTTCTGTTAGAATTATTATGTGACCTAAGGCTATAACCTGCACACACAATGGATTAAGCTTCTAACGTGCTTATTAATATCACAGATCTTTCTAGGAACGATGACCTAACGATGACTGCGTAATATGAACGGCTACTATTAGTAGGNTAGGAACGATGACCTAACGATGACTGCGTAATATGAACGGCTACTATTAGTAGGAACTCACCCGAACAGCGTTATGAATGTTCTTAGTTAATTGATGATATCTATATTAGACTATAACTATCTAAGATTAAGTAATGGAGTTCTTCCTGTTCATAACTGGGCTTATGCCCCCCTTATATATCCGGAGAGGGAATAGATCTAGATTCTTGCATTCATAGATTTTGTTTCATGTTGCGTATATCTTCATTCATGCAGCGTAGATCTTCGTGTTCTAGACGTCCTGGAATCCTGCACTCAGTCGAGTCAATTCCATGTCTAACATTTTCATGTTTGAATTAATATGCGACCTGAGGCTCTAACCTGTATTCGCAAGGGTTATAAGCTTCTAACGGGTTTCTAAGTTAATCGGATCTTCCAGGAACGATTACCTAACGATTACTGCGTATTCTGAACGGCTACTATTAGTAGGAACTCGCCCGATCAGCATAATGGGTAATCTTAGTTAATTAATGATAACTGTATTAGACTATAAGTATCTAAGATTAGGTAGTGGAGTTCTCTCGTTCAAAGCTAGGACCTCGCCCCCTTTATATATCTGGCGCTATCGGAGATAGCTGCATAAAAGCGGGGCTATCTGTAGCGACTCTTAAACGGGGAATGTTCCTGTGGCGCACTGCTGCCTCATTGAAATCATGTATTCAATTGAGTAGATTCCATGTCTAACGTTACTGTTAGGAAACGATTTCACAAGGATACTGAGATGCAAGGTATCCCGGTCGGGTAACACTTGCATATAACGTGCAGATGTTTCATGTATATACAGGGTTACATACAACCAGTGTATATAACAGTGAAGTTTTCCTCCCTTGGATAAATCAGGGAGTTCCTCGACTTTTCTAGGTTCAATACATACCATGATAAACTATAGGACGTAAGGATTACGTTCGACATATAAGACTAACAGGTCCTGCTACTGTTAAGTTCTTACAGTTTCTGTTAGAATTATTATGCGACCTGAGGATCTAACCTATCTTCGCAATGTGAGTAAGCTTCTAACGGGCTTCTAAGTTATAAGGATCTTCCAGGAACGATGACCTAACGGAAGTCTAAGGGATACTGGAGGCTACTTAGGGTAGGAACTCGCCCAATCAGTGATAGTAATGTCTTAACTAGTATAATATAATAGGAGGTATTGGTATTAATCTTCAATAACGCTAATCTTAAGTAAATGGAGTTCTACCCTTTCATAACTGGGCTCGCGCCCCCTTTTATATCTGGCGCTATCGGCGGTTCCGACATAAAAGCGGGGTCATCTGTACAGTGTTTTTCAAAACTATTCAAACTAGCACGACAAAATGATTCAAACCAGTGCAACAAAATGTTTGGTACCCCTTCGCACAATCTTTCAAACCAAATGGACAGGTTGTTGTATACAGGATATCAAGGAAACCAGTTCAGTTCGTCCGTTTTTCACCCTTGATTGGTATTGCAAGACTCCCAAATGTAGTATATAAGAGGCAATCCTCCAGATTTGAGATTTCAGAATATTGAATTCTAATAAAAGTTGGTGTGAAACATTACGCCATTTGGTTTGAACCGTTTTGTCGCGCTAGTTTGGAACATTTTGTCGCGCTGGTTTGAATAGTTTTGTCGCGCTGGCATGAATAATTTTGAAAAACACTGTAGAGACTCTTAAACGGGGAATGTTCTTCTCAAGGCAAAGGTGCCGTGTCCTATCCTGTATTTAGACGAGTGGGTTCGATGTCCAACAGATTCAACTGCAAGCGCAGTGGCGCAGTGGAAGCGCGCGGGGCTCATAACCCTGATGTCCCCGGATCGAAACCGGGCTGCGCTATTTTTTACATTTCTTGTCAATTTCAAGATCATGTGACCCTCAAAATATCTGCATCATCCACAAAACTACTGAGTATACGTCTTTGAATATGGGCTGGTTCGGTGGATCCCCTTCAAAGACTTCCCCTGTCACTGAGCTTCGTAATAATACTGAGCAAATGCTTTTAGAAGATTTGACACCAAAATTCGAAGATCGAGAACCAACACACGCCAAGCAAGCAACCTACGCAGATGCATTCCAAAAAGTAAAGTTATCTGATTTTACATTCGAAAACTACATCAGTATCCCCTGTTTTAGAGAAGCTATCTTAACGGGCTTTCAAGCAATGGGTGTTCTTGGAGTTGTCACATTCCTTATCCACAAGAATCCGAGGCGCTCAATGAATTGGGGTATGTCTGGTTTCTTCTTAGGAAACGTTGTTGGGTGGGAACAATGCAGATCCATACGAAGAAAATCTTTCCAAACAGTCGAAGCGGCACGTATTGCTAATCAAGAAAAGGCTAGAAAAAAACTCGAAGGAAGCTCAGTGACAGATGAGGTGATGGAGAGGTTTAACCAGTCCAACTCTGAAAAGTAACGATTATTACAACTCAACTGGATTTGAAGTGCTCCTTCGAGCTAATACCTGTATATAAGATGTGAATCACTCATTCATTCCATACGCATGTAAATTTATATGTTATTAATCGAATTTACGTACGAAGTGATCAAGTCTTCCGAAAACCCTTAGCCTGTCGATTTTGTGACAAATCATTATTGTCCGTAAACCTACCAAAAGTACCCACACCACTGAATGAGACTGTAAGCTTACATGTGACATGTCCCGCATTCTATTCGAGGCCTCTCCACATTTTTCTAGCATTTATCAAGAGCCGCGGCCCGCACCTGTCATGCATGAACGACGAAACTGGCTCGTGCTAATTTATAGTGAACATACTGTTAGCACTTCGACCCTCAAAAAAAAATTTCAAACCAAAAAAATAAATGGAGGGCTCTTCATCAAATATTTCATACCGCCAATCTTGGAATAACTTGGTTGACTTACCCTCTAACCTTGCAAGTTTGCTATACAATGCCAATGTATCTCCTCAAGAAGTAATTATCGAGCTTGTATTGCAAGCAAAGAACAAATGCTATGCTGGATGGTCCGGAATGAATTCAAACGGTGCCAGAGTGGTTGGTATAGACCCTATTTTTGCTCATTCTTTACGTCTAGCTGATAAGCAACTTGTGACAGTTAATGTGAAGATCAGGAATTTCAAATCCAGCAAAATATTTTTAGAACCGGAACAATTTTCTGATTGGGAGTTGGTGGAACTCCATGCTAATCATATAGAGGCTAAACTCATCGAGCAGTCAAGATGTGTGGCTTTAAACCAAGTTCTTGTCGTTTACCCCACAAAAACTTCTTCCATTAGGCTACAAGTGAAAGACATTGGATCGAGCACGGAAACATACGCATTGATTGACCCATTTGCAGAGATCAGCATTGCCCCGAAACTCCGAGAAAAAAAGAAAACTTCACAGTCTGTCAAGTCGAGCAAGAGCTCGAAATCCACATATGATGATGTCTCTCAAGGACCAATTTTGTTGAAGAGGGGAATTTCGCTCCCTAATCTGTTGTTCACATACAAGAACGAAAATATTTGCTACGAAATCACAGTAAATACAGGGGAGTTCTCTCGTGTGTTTAAGCACTCGCATGTTGTATCTGTCTCAGTCATTCCTGGGCCTGATTCTAAGCATAACAGAGCGCCTATAGATCAATTGTCCGCAGATTCAAAAAGAACAGAGAATACAAGTACTCAGGTACTTGTTGAGAGCAAATCAATATCAGCCAGGTTATTACAGTCAGATACTGCTCCATATAACACAGTGGGCTTGAGCTCTGCGTTAGCAGTTGCATTGAATGTGGAGAATAAGGTGGGCTACAAGGTTTTAATCAGACAAGCTCACAAAAGCTTAACTAGGAGAGTGGGAACTTTGATCATTCATCCCTACGTCACACAAAGCAAAAAAAATGAAAGTTTGAGTTTGAATTCACTGGTCCTTAAAGAACAAAAATCAGTTCTCTCAAGAGCCATACATGAACATTTATTCCAAAAAAAACAGCTTAATCAGTCACCAATATCGAATTTTTGCAAAATACCAATTATTCCTGATGTCTTACCGAATGGAGCTTTGATGACTATCAAGAGAAATGATGACCCCCATGCTTGGGCCAAAGCCTTCTCTCTTGAAGAAGGCAAGAGCCCTGTTAAGATTGAGATAGGTGACAATCTTTTGCGGTCAGTTTCATTTGTCCAAGATCTTGAACTTGTTAGCGAACAAGAGCCAATCTATGGTATGCAAGCCAAGCTAGATGGTGTTTCAGAATTCATTTCTACATTCAGGAATTCCGGTGTAATGGTTCATGGTTTATCGGGGAGTGGTAAAACCCTGTTTTTAAAATGCATTGCGAAGGAAATGCGTGAATATGGTGGTATGTTTACCAAGTATGTCGCATGCGAAACCAAAATGAATGAAAATTTTGATCAGTTGTGTTCAAACTTGAATGAATGGGTGAACGAAGCCCTCTGGCACGAACCTTCTCTTTTGGTTCTTGATAATTTGGACAAGATTTTGTCTGCGGAAGCTGAAAATACTGACTCAACTGTATCCAATCAATTAACAGAGTGCTTGATGTCTCTTTTGGGAAAGATTGGTTCACAAAAGAATACTAACGTTTGTTTAGTGGTTTCTGGCTTGTCAAAAGAAAGCTTCAATAAGCAACTATCTCTGGGTCATCTCATCGAGAAATATGTGCACCTCAGTGCGCCAAACAAAGCTACTAGAACCACAATCCTCGATGAATACTTGTTGAAAGACCTAGGTTGTGATCTCAAGTTCGACATAATGGATATTGTCCTGGAAACAGAAGGTTATCTTCCTAATGATTTGAAGGTCTTGAGTGATAGAATCTTGTATGAATCATTGCATTCGCTCGGATCCATGAATCACATCTCAGAAGACAAACACCCAATTCAAAAGTTTTGTTTTGAAAAGGCTTTGTCGGGTTACCAACCGTCAAATTTGAGGGGAGTGAAGTTGGAAAAATCTGGTACAAGCTGGGCTGATATCGGTGGCTTGTCTGAAGCCAAAAGAGTTCTTTTGGAAACATTGGAGTGGCCTACTAAATATGCCCCAATTTTCTCCAATTGCCCCTTGAGACTCAGATCGGGAATACTTTTGTACGGATACCCAGGGTGCGGCAAGACTTTACTCGCGAGCGCCATCGCTGGGCAATGTGGTTTGAATTTTATTTCTATCAAAGGTCCAGAGATTCTTAATAAGTACATCGGTGCTTCAGAGCAGTCTGTCAGGGAACTATTCGACAGAGCCCAGTCCGCAAAGCCCTGCATTTTATTCTTTGATGAATTTGATTCCATCGCTCCAAAAAGAGGGCATGACTCTACAGGTGTTACTGATAGAGTCGTCAATCAAATGTTAACACAAATGGATGGTGCAGAAGGCTTGGATGGTGTTTATGTTTTGGCAGCAACTAGTAGGCCTGATTTGATTGATTCGGCCTTATTGCGTCCAGGTAGACTTGATAAAAGCATTATTTGTGAAATGCCCAACTTTGATGACAGGTTAGAAATTTTGAAATGCATTTGCGAGAAAATGGATCTTGCAGATGACGTTGATCTTGAATTAATCGCTTTGAAGACAGAGGGCTTTAGTGGTGCAGACATGCAAGGATTAGGCTATAATGCTTATCTCAAAGCAGTACATGAAAAGTTGAACCAAGAACAAGAGGCAGCTTCAGGAGATGAGAAGTCAAAAGAATCTCCAACATATGATTTTTTCCAAATTAATGCTGAGGCGTTAAAGAGTAATAAACTCAGACCTGCTGAAAAGCTTGCTTTGCTTCAGAAAATAGAGAAAATTTTCGAAGATAAAGAGAACAAACCTGAAAGCAAACAACATAGCGACAACAACAATCTGAAAGTGCTCATTCGTCAGACACATATTAAGGAAAGTTTGGCGGATACCAAACCCTCTATATCGGCTACAGAAAGAAGGAAACTCGATGGTGTATATTCGGAGTTCTTGACCGGTAGGGATGGGAATATGCCCGATGGAAGTGCTAGCAATGACGTTGGCGGACGTACCACCCTTATGTAAAATCTAAGTCATTTAATGTACACTTGATCAAATAAGCTCCATGGTTTTTTCTGACTTCTTTGCTCATTTGGTTCAAAATTTTCGAATATTATATTAAATGGCTTGCACTGACATTTTACACTCTCTCATACAACAAATGATTGAATCTTCGCAGTTATTTCTTAAACGCGCACTTTTGTTGCATAATTATTTGTTTACGCTAGAAGACGTAATTCAAGCATATATTTTTGATCCTTAAAAATCGAATTTGTCTAAATTAGATTCCAGAATGAACCCAATTGTTAACAAGAATGATTTCACTGCTTTGGGATACTTACTTTACACATTTCATTCTGACTGAAGCTTAATTTTTTTTATAAGTCTGATATGCGTGTAATCGAGTCTAGTCTATGTACAAACTTAGGATTAAACGAAAGTAACCCGCAATTGAAACTAAATGCGTATTATCTTTACAACTCTTTTTCAGACTCAAAATCGAGACAGACCCAGCTAGGCCAGCAAATTTCCTCTCGAATAATGCTCCGCAATTGTTCGATTAAAAATTTTTCTATTTTGCCAACATTCCTTAGGATGTTGTTCTCCACTTCCCCTATTTCTGTATCAATTTTCACACCGCGGATGACATCAATTCTTTCTGCATTTCCGCTAGTAGCATAATCAACAAAGTTACCTCCTCCAAATGTACTTGGTGATCCTCGACTCCTCGACTTGGAAGTTAAATTTTCAATGTTCGACGATGTAAAATAATCCGACACTGAATCGCTGAGATCACACAACAAAGATATAAAGACTCGTCCTTGTACATAAGCAATAGCTGCCAAGGAGTGAACCTCCAAATCGGTTATTTTGAGTTTGATCGGAAGTGATATGAATTTGGTGGATGGGTAGTTAACAAGTAAATTTACGCTCAATTCGAGCATGATATCTCCATGGTAATCCACTTCGAGTACGAATTGAATGTCGTTATCACTCTTTTTCTTTTCATTGCTTTCGGATGCGGATGCGGATCTAAGCCTATAAGCGTCTCGCGTGAAGAACGTAGTCGGTGTTTTTCGCTCACGAGGACCCAATCCTAAATTGTTCATATTGTAGTTATGAAATTGACTCACAATATCCAGAGTTTTCCCGTCTGATTCTTCATCATTGTCAGCTTGGGAAAATGATTTTTCATTGGAACTCATTATGTCATTAATGGTTGTATGCCCTCCTTCATCTTCTGAGAAACTCGAATCGCTGTCGCTTAAATGAGGTTCACTGAGGTGAGGTTCTTTTCTTTCGTCGACATCACTATCATTGTCCAGGTAAAATTCCTCGAAAGGATTGCCCACATATCTGATAGTCACTTCTGGGGGTATCTTTCCCAATGAGAAGTCTGTAACCGCTAGTTCATCAATAAATGACGGTAGTTCAATTGAGTTAAATTGCTCATTTAGGAAATCTTTTATGCTGGCGCTTATACTCTCATCAGAGGTTATATTTTCCCAATTGAAGTCGAATGACATGCTGCGACTAGCTTAGACATACACGGAATAGCGTGCGAGGTGCGTCTGTTGATGTTTGATTAACCAAGATGCGAAAAGCTAGATTACGCAAAGATTTTTTGTTAAATAGTGCAACTTTTCGAACAAAACAAGTAGGATCAATGTAGCTTAAAGACACCATACACAGAAATTAGGCAACTTGAACTCGACTTTCCCTTAAACCCTCAAATTTCACAAAAGTTATACCTTCCCTTGAGAACGTATGTTCTGCTGGCCGATTATATACCTCATTAAGGAAAGTTGAAAAAGAAATTAGTGGTACGCATCAAGTCGAGGCAAGGGAAAAAAAAATAAAGTAAGTTTTGCAAACATTTAGAAAGTCTTAATATATGATATCTCTTTAGAGTTGACTATCAGCGTAACATTCAGGGATTGATATTTAAGGCCAGGATTCCTTCACACATATTTCACCGTTTTTTGCAATCAACATTTTAGAGTTTGAAAATGACCGCATCTGAACCTTTGAAATTAATCGTCGTTGGAGCAGGTTTGATAGGACCTAGACACGCTCAACATATCTACGATAACGAAGCTACCGACTTACTTGCTATTATCGACCCTTCCCCCAAAACCAAGACTCTTGCTGAAAGCCTTTCCACGCTTCACTTTGAGGACCTATCTCAGTTTTTTTCCTACTTAACAGATAACAGTCTCGATTTACCTGATGGTGCACTCGTTTGCACACCAAACCATACACATGTGTCAATCAGTCTTGAGCTAGCTGCTAAAGGCATTCATTTATTGATTGAAAAACCAGTCAGCACCGATATAGAGGAGGCTAAGGCGTTACAAAAGTTTGCATCTGACCATAAAGTGAAGATTCTTGTGGGCCATCACAGGCGATTCAATCCATTTATTGTTGCAGCAAAAGACATGCTCTATACTATCGGAGATGTTGTTGCCGTGCAAGGATCATGGACACTTCGTAAGCCACAATCTTACTTCGATGAATCGCCATGGAGAAAGAGCACTAAAAGTGGTGGTGGCGCTTTACTTATTAATCTCGTGCATGATATTGATGTTCTTCAATTTTTATTTGGCCCAATAGAAAAGATCTACGCTGAATTAATAAAAAAGCAAAGATCCGAGGATCATGATGTGGATGAAGGCGCCTGTTTGACATTCAAATTCAAGAATGGCATCACTGGTACTTTCATTTGTTCCGATAATGTCACGTCACCTTTCAATTTTGAAGTTGGAACTGGAGAAAATCCGCTTATACCAGTAGATGATGAGTTGGAGGGACTTTACAGGATATTTGGATCTCGAGGTACACTTTCAATTCCAGACATGACTTTATATCACCAAAATCACTCGAACGAGCGTGATGCATCCTGGACTGACAAAATTTCAAAGACTAGACTCATATGTGAAAGGTCCAAAATAAGAGAGCTTGCGCCATTTAGCGCACAGCTAACCCATTTTGTGGACTTAATACGAAACAAGGTTTCGCCAGCTTGCAGCATGAACGATGCGATGTCAGCTCTTCTCTGCATTGATGCTGTTATGAAGTCTCTTGAAACTGGAATGCCCGAGCATGTGCGTGAAGTAGACCTGATTGAGCTATCTCAAGTCTTTGACCCAAAGTTCTAAACAATTTTTTTAGGTAACATGCATTAACTCGTAAAATGAGATAAACATCAGTTACAAATATTTTTTTTTTCGGTGCGTTACATACGCAAGCAATTGCTGTCGTGAGAAAGTGGCCACACGCACGCATTTGATAGTACACTTTTGTTACGCGTGCCAAAATAGTGTTGTAGTCGTTGTTAGTGACTACCTTCATCCAATATGTACGGCGACTTAGCCAACAAACTAATCCTAGAAGCAAAAAGGACAACCAACCTAAAAGAAATACCATTATACCAACACGACCTTGTCAAGGATATTCTTCAGGAAATCACTGACTTAAATAAGGATGTTGAATACTTGAATGAACAACAAGCGCTACAAAATGATGAAGAGCAAGAATCCTGGCGAGTAAACCAATGTCAACTTTTTGTGACACATCTATGTCTCAGACGGAACAAGAGGTGTATGCTAGCATACGAGAGACTTCGAGCAAGCAAGATTGACGAATTTTCATGGCTAAATATCGACCCCATAGTAAATTCAGATACTGAGAAAAAGACTTCCAAGCGGTTAGGGTTTGATTCTACAAGAGACCTTTCTTTGACATCCAAATTGGTGGTCGAAAATTTAAGTCACCCTGAGCAAGAATATTTCAAGCAATATCAAGATCTCATACTTGACTTCAAATCAGGCTTTACAGACATAGATTTGTCAGGGGATTTAGAGCCGCCTACTGATATATTTATTGACGTCCGTGTATTAAAGGATGGAGGTGAAATTCAGACCGAATACGGCGTTTTTAATCTCATAAAGGATTCTCAATTTTATGTTAGAAAATCTGACGTGGACAGACTTATACAGCAAGGATATTTAGAAGAAATATAACAGCTGAGCACAACAAAAATTCAGACTCGATGTTTTGTTCACGGGTCTATTTTTCTTAACTCGCTCGCAAGTTTTTTAGAACCGAGAGAGGTGTTCTTTTTATCAACATTAATGGGTAGTATCATGATCAGATCCTCATTTCTATTGTAAACACCTATGTTTTCGTCCATTATTTTTACCTCTTTTCTCAAGGATATTGCTATAGAACTTAAACATGAATACACTTTGCTCACTTCGTCTTGAAATTGTTTCTTAGTCGACCTCACATCAAGTTCCTGCTGCCGACTTGGCTCAATATAGATGTTGAAAAGCTCTTTTATATTGTCTAGAAGATTGACTATATCGACATCAATTTCGTTTAATGATTCTAGACGCTCCTGAATAAAGCCCTGATCGGACATACTTGTAGTGGCGAAGAAAGACAAGGATTCGCGTGTTTTTAGAAAGAAGTGTTTTACGCACTTTTCTTTCCAATGCCAATTGACTTGAGTCTAGCAAGAGTAACCAAACTCCTTAAACACTTGGGAAATCCTCATATCACTTCATTTAAATCAGTACACGTTGCAGGAACCAACGGTAAAGGGTCCACGCTAGCCTACTTATCCTCCATCCTTACGCAAGCCAGAATCACGAATGGTAAATTCACATCTCCTCATTTGATAACCTACAATGATTGTGTGACTATCAATAATCAAACTTATCCCTATCAAAAGTTTGAGAAAGTTTTTGAAAAAGTAAGGACACTCGATGCAAACTTCAAATTAGGTTGCACCGAGTTTGAAATTTTAACTGCAACTGCATTTAAAATATTTGAGATAGAGAAGGTAGAATTAGCATTGATAGAAGTAGGTGTCGGCGGACGACTTGATGCAACAAATGTCTTACAGCCTTATGAAGTGTCTTCTGGTAAAATTTCGGGAGGTTTACTCGTATCAGGTATTACTAAGATAGCAATGGACCATGAAGGTCTATTAGGTAACAATTTGAGATCCATAGCTAAAGAGAAGGCTGGCATTATAAAGAAAGGGATCCCAGTGGTTGTCGATAGAACTCATACTCCTGAAATATTGGAAGTTCTCCAAGAAAAGGCCAAACTTGAAGATTCTGATCTTCGAATGAGTGATATCAACACAGCTAAGGCAATGCTCAAACTTTCTCCTTTACTTGGCAACTACCAATTGCAGAATCTTTCTGTAGCCATTGAAATTTTGAATGTTTTACGGAACAGGTGGGGAGACACCAGAATCACAGAAGAGGTAATCGCTACTGGAATCCAGAAGACGTCTTGGCCAGGTAGATTACAGAAGTTAACGGATGCCTCCACGCAAATTGACTTCATATTAGATGGGGCGCATAATGAGTCTGCAGCATCGGAACTCAGTTCCTTCTTGGAGGAGACGAGCAAAGCCGGCATAATTTTTGTGATTGCTTTAACTAAGGGCAAAAAAATAGAGGATTATCTTCTGAAAATCATGAAAAAAGGCTCTGATGCACTTATACCATTTACATTTACACAACCGGACAACATGCCATGGATTGAGAGCTACAGCACTGAAGAGTTGGTACAGACAGCTAGGCCATTCGTGGATGACATCATAGAAAAAAAAATGGACGGCCCAAATCAAATTTTTGAGCAATTGTATGATATGAGACAGAGGGGTGACCGGAGGCAGATAGTCATCTGTGGAAGTCTCTACCTTTGTTCAGACATCTTGCGTCATCTTGATGGGCAAAAAGAGCGCGTAAGCTCACGCGAAAAGTGACTAGAGAGTACTCACCATGAAAGATATAGAGTCCATAAGAAATCAGAACATAGAGAGGAATAAACATCTCCTTAAGAGACTAAATCTTAAAAATTTGAACACATCTATATTTGAAGACGTGGATGCTGCAACGAAAATTAAGACAAAGGCAAAGCTAAGTAAGTCTCGGAGAATTCTGAAAGAGTCTACACCAGCAGTTCCAACCAGACGTTCTAGGAGATTAGCTAATACGGAGGAAGACGAACGTGTGAGACAAAAGAGAGAGGAGGAAGAACAAAAGGAACTACAAAGACAGCAAAACCTCAGAGATTCAAGGCTTTCTAAATTAAATGGAAGTTTTGGGTGGAATGATTTGATGGCGGATACAAAGCTGGGCTACTTATTACACGAGAATCTGGTTTATGGAGGTGAAAACAAAACAAAAAGTAAGATTGAGGGAGTTAGTTCTCAGCCACTGAAAGCTTTTTTACGGACTCGTGTTAACAATTCGGAGAAAACCTCGCGGAAAAGATCCTCAGTTTTGAAAGAAGTAAGTGATGTATTCGACAATAAATCCTTGTTCTCGAAATTGGAAAAGGATAATATCAAATTGACACCAAACAGGATAACTTCTCTTAATTTCCATCCTGACGTCAATGACAGAATCATCTCGGCAGGAGACACGAGTGGATGCCTTGGAATTTGGGCTGTTGATTCTGGATACGATGAAGCTCAAGGAAATCCCATACTATTAAAACCGCACGGGCGGACAATTTCTAGAATTGTTGATGTTCCTAATTGTGCTACTAAATTCCTTACAGCCTCATACGATGGGTCCTGCAGAAATTTTGACTTCAACAAGCAAGTCGTAACTGAATGTGTTTCCATCGAGGATTCAGAGGGTTTCCAATTGGGCGTTTCCGACATGTCCATGGTCTCAGAAAATTTAATGTACATTTCCACACTTGAAGGTCATTTTTTACTGCATGATACAAGGGAACCCACTACAAACCTTTCTTACAAGGATTTCGTGAGATTGCATGATAAGAAAATCGGGGGGTTTGCTCCAAATCCAAGAGCAAGCTATCAAATAGCAACCGCTTCTCTTGATCGTACACTCAAATTATGGGACTTGAGAAAGACTGGCAAGCAATCGATTTCCAGCATCGATGACGGCCTCTCATCACCCATCAACACGGACATCTATACTTCAAGATTATCCGTGTCTAATGTCGATTGGAATGGAAACAATTCTTTAATCTGTAATGGATACGATGACTCGATAAGGCTTTTTGACTTGGAGACTTCTCAAAAAATACCTCAGATTCGCGCATCGCCTGAAGAGCTTCGACATAGAAAGGAAATTAGACACAATTGTCAGACAGGACGATGGGTGTCGATTCTCAAAGCGCGTTGGCAAAGACATCCGAGAGATGGTTTCCAGAAATTTGCTATAGGGAACATGAACAGAAGCATAGACATTTTTAGTGAGACAGGGGACAAAATTTCAACGTTGTCGGCTGAATCAATGTCTGCTGTACCTGCTGTTATTACATTTCATCCTTCTATGAACTGGGTCGTTGGAGGTTCATCGAGTGGAAAAATTTACTTATTTGTATAATTGAGTCTTATAATACGCTGCTAAATCTAATCACGAGACAACAATTTTAAGCAGAGGAGGTCATGACTTGCCAAACTCTGATGATGTTGTCGGTGTAACCAGCAAACAAGTTTTGTCCATCAGCAGACCAAGCCAAAGAGATAGCTTCTGGGTCCTTGGCCTTAGCGTTAACGGTAAACTCTGGCTTCAACTCATCCAACAAAGATCTCTCTTGCAAGTTGAAGATCTTAATACCGGAAGAGGTGGCAGCTGCCAACCAGTATCTGGTTGGGGAGAAAGCCAAAGCGTGAACCTCAGAACCAGCATTCAAGGTGTACAAGGTAGAGTTGGTGTTCAAGTCCCACAAGATAATGACACCATCCTTACCGGCAGAGGCATTCAAAGATCCATCCGGAGAGATGGTGATGCAGGAGATGTAGCCGGTGTGACCAATGAAGTCGGCATTGAGCTTGTAGTCGTTCAAGTCCCAAGACTAAAGAAGTTAGTAAATATTCGTGTTTTGATGAACCCGCGTGGTGAATTCAGAGATCTTGGTGATAATAAAATGTCTCATTCGGACTTCAAAAGTCCGTCTGAAGTAGCAAATATATATGTGTAACATCATATTCACAGAATTGGAAAAAAAACATACCTTAACAGTCTTATCCCAAGAAGCAGAGATAACAGTGGAAGTCTTCTCAGCTGGAGAGAATCTGACAGCAGAGACCCAGTCCTTGTGGCCAGACAAGGTTTGCATACATTCACCAATGGTGTTCCAAACCTTAACGGTCTTGTCACGGGAAGCGGAAACAATTTGTCTCAAGTTGGAAGCAATGGAGACAGACAAAACATCTCCAGTGTGACCGACGAATCTCTTAGTGGACTCACCAGTTTCCAAATCCCACAATCTTAAGGTTCTGTCCCAAGAACCAGACAAGGCGTAGGCACCGTCAGCAGAGATGGTAACATCCTGGACAATGTGAGAGTGACCGATGAAAGACTTCTTTGGGACACCGTATTGGTGGTTCTCACCGCCAGTCAATTTCCAAGCGATCAAGGTCTTGTCTCTGGAACCAGAAAGCAACAAGTCAGGCTTAGTTTGGGTGGTTGCCAAAGATGTAACCCAACCGTTGTGACCTTCCAAGGTACCTCTCAAAACCAAAACTTCTTGATTAGACATTTTTGTTAGTATTAGTGTTTAAGGAAAAGTTTTTTCCTGTAAAATATTTTTCAATTGAGTCTCATTTTTTGAATCACGTGATGTAAAATCCTTCTCATGGTTCTTAGATATACGCTCTAGACGTACTCGGAATTACGCACCTCATCAGTGACTGTTTTTGCCGACGGATCTAACCCAGAATTGATCAAAATCCGCACTGAGCAAGACTTCTGCGTGGCTTTGAAGGGCAATCTTTTGAATTGTATAATACCAGACTCCCTTTGAAGTACATGTGGGTCATTGTGTAAAGTAGATATGTAAATCATTACCGTAAACTGCCACAGTTGTCTAATGATTGGCTGGGATCATTGAAGAGATTTTTTTGTAATCGCCATCTATGGGTGCTAGTACAAAGAGCCGTACACCTTGAGATCTACGAAGGTATTTCTCATAGTGTGCATCACCAAGTCATCAAATATACTAAATCGATTATGACTGAAGCGGAGTTTGACATCAAAAAAACATATCTCAAGTTTTTGGAAGATGACAAAGAAATGACAATGCCCATTGCTGCAATCGAATCACTTGTCACAATGCTTAGAGTTAAACAACCATCTACATCAAGTGAGCTGATCAATCTCGTGAAATCCAACATAAAAACTCTCAAACTGTCAATATCAAATGCAATTTCTTTATCGGCTGGTTGTGATTTATTCATGCGATTCGTTATGAGAAACACTACACTATACTCTGACTGGGAGTCATGTAAAAGAAATTTAGTGGAAAATGGCGAATTGTTCGTTCAAAGAGCCAAAGAATCCAGAGCCAAGTCAGCGGAATTCGGAGTACCCTTTATCAAAGATGATGACACGATTTTAGTGCACTCACACTCCAGAGTAGTTTTCCAGCTCCTCGAAAAAGCCAGGAAGGAAAACTTTCTCAGATTTAAAGTGTTAGTCACAGAGGCTAGACCAACGGGGAAAGGCTATCACATGGCCAAATTGCTTCGAGCTGCAGACATTCCAGTGGAAGTCATTGTAGATAACGCGGTTGGATATGTTCTACACAAGGTTGACAAAATTCTTGTTGGCGCAGAGGGAGTTGTGGAGAGCGGAGGTATCATTAATCACATTGGCTCATATCAAATTGGTTGTTTGGCAAAGGCAAACAATAAACCCTTTTACGTTGTAACTGAATCACACAAATTCGTGAGACTTTTTCCATTAACTCCGAATGATTTACCACGGGAAATAAATACGGTGTTGGATGAAAATGACGATAGTCAGGATGACCTCCTCAAAACCCAATTGATCGATTTTACCCCTCATGAGTACATCACAGCATTGATAACAGACTTAGGGGTTTTGACACCCTCGGCGGTTTCTGAAGAATTAATCAAAATGTGGTATGACTAAGAACGTCACAGGGTCATAGCTTGGAGCTTTATTTGAAGATCGCTAATATCAAACTTATCATCATCATTGCCTTGTCTCTTTATCTCAACACATTTCACACCATGCATTTCCAAAGCTTCGATGTGAACGGGAATTTTGGAGTTTTGCATATAAAATAGATGCGTAACATATCTATTCCACGACCTTTCGCTTTCATGTCCTGATTTTGATAAAGAATATTGAGCCAGCTCAACAACAATTCTAACGTAATCAAATGCAGTAAGACCATAGGTTTCTCTATCTTCACACCCATTTAAAAATAAAACACGCATTTTAACTCCTGCAGGCTGGCTTATTATAGCTTTGCCTATTCCCCTGAGAATCACGATTGGTATTATGCTTGTCATCAATGATCCGATTGAATATATGATCATCTTTGCATTGGTCACCACTGATGTAACTCTTGACTGAGAGGCAGGACAAATTTCTTCTCCATAGGGTGAAATATAAAACACTCTTTTAATTGGCGATAAAAGCGGCTCTATATTGTCTGACTTATGGAAATGTAATTGCGACTTCTTCAACTCCGGATGAGTATACATGGGTATATTTCCCAGCTCTTCATCTGAATGCAATGAATAATCCCAAGATTCTTTTGCTGCCGATTCATAATCGAGTTTAATTGCGGTTTCAAACGACACCTCCTCAGTTGGAGTCAGGGGTCTCGTCTTTTCAATAGGAGGTGGGTATACTTGAGCAGGAGATGGGTGAGAGATTTGTGACTGCCCAGTTATGATTGAGCCATTACTTAAAACGGCTCCGATGTGATAACTAAAGTTAGTATTCAAGCATGGTAAAACCCCGATATTAGGATCAATATCACAAATTTTCAGAAAAAGCTCGATAGCAGAATCTAATGAACCAATGAATAAGCGAATCGCTGTTAAAAACAAATTTCCAACACTGGCTAGCTCATAACGGAACTGCTTGTTTGTAGGCGAATGAAGCGTTATTTTCGAACGCTTCAACAATTCAACGTGTACATGTACAAGAAATGCACGAATTATCTCTTTCGTTGATAGAGGTATTCCGCTCCACAATTGATGGCTTCCCTCCACTATGTCATTCCACTGCATATGAGCGATCTCAGAACTAGAGTCTAATCTAAAACTTAATAAGTCTCTGACATGCTTGTTTGAATCAGGAATAAGCCTTGTGAGCCTGGATCGAATATCCCCAATAGCAGGCCCCCCAATGACCCGAATTATTTCCGAGGTAGATCCACCATTATCCAGAATTGGAAGAACGTAAGTGATCTTTGAGGATAGATTATTGAAAAGTGGAACTAATTCGTTGGTTGCACTACCTCCGCTGATTACAGCAATTTGGTCCCTCATAACTTTCCGTCGAGAAAATAAGTACTCCAGATTTCGCGGTTGCGACATATTGCCGGCTCATCTGTGTTGTGAAACAGGTACAGTGTTTTTCAAAATTATTCAAACCAGCGCGACGAAACTATTCAAACCAGCGTGACAAAATGTTTCAAACCAAAAAGACAGAATGGTTCAAACCAAATGGCGTAATGTTTCACACCAACTAACTTTTATTAGAATCTTGCAATACCAATCAAGGGTGAAAAACGGACGGAACTGAACTGGTTTCATTATTATCCTGTATACAACAACTTGTCCATATGGTTTGAAAGATTGTGCGAAGGGGTACGAAACATTTTGTCGCGCTAGTTTGTTTGAATAATTTTGAAAAACACTGTATGTACTTTGGGAGTCTTGCAGTAGCAATCAAGGGTCAAAACGGACGAAACTGAACTGGTTTCATTGTTATCCCGTATACAATAACTTGTTAGGAGTAAAAACTTTTTGAAATATTGGTTTATTTAATTTTGCTAGTATGGTTTGAATCGTGTTGAAAAACACTGTAAAAACAAGCTCCCGCTATTTCATCAGAAAACCGAAAATATATATATCAACTGAGTGAAAATAAACCAAGCGGTCTACCGACACCAGGCCCATCAACATTAATTAGTGTGGAGGTGCTGATGTTTACTGAGGAATTGGATTGATTCTCTACAATCTGAGCTACTGTATAAAGTGAACCAATAACGCACCAGACGCCAACAGAGTTTACAACTAGTGTAATCAAGTTACCCTCTACTTCTAGTAGAATTAAACAAACTAATGAACTAAGAACGTCTCAACATTTCGTTATCAGTGTTCTTTCCGAGCGGATGAGGGACAAAAAATCTTAATATTCTGAAACGTATTGCTAACTCAATATCTCAAGATTAAATGCACATGATTGCATTAAGGATTAAAGTGACTCATACCTGGAGCTTAAAATAGATTCCAAAGAAAATCATTAATATTACCCTTAATTTAATTTGATTTTCATTTTTTGTTCTATCATCAAACATCACCCCGCCCACAGCTAATATAAATTTTGTATCAAACTTTAATTAAATTCCGAAGACTAATTCGTCCATAACCAAAAATTAAAATCAGTGTGAAAGATAAATTCTTTTCAAGATAACCGAACCCCTTTCAACCTGACCATAAGAAACCCAAGAAAAAGTTTCTTATGTTTCACTCTACAACTGAAAATCGATATAAATTGCTATAATCTTTGATTATAACAGCCATGAATTTAGTATTTCGAAAACCCAGGATCATCAGAAATCGTGTACAAGATCTTTCGTCAAAGAGAGTCCAGTTTTCTAGATGACCCTGGCTAAAAACCTTGTGCGTAATCGAGACCATCTTCATTATGGTATATTTCGAGTATATTTTTTGTAGAGTCATTATATAATCGTATTCTTCTCTTGCTATATCACGAAAATAAACCAACTATTTTAAGTGAACATCTAACTCCTACCTAAAATAGTACAAATCGAGCCAATTCGAAAGGCAAATTTCAAACGAACAAAGTTTTCTCAACTATTATCGGGATCGCCTTGTAAAAGTAGTAATTTCAGGCTACTGCAATCAATTTCTTACTATTTCCTTCAAAAAGAAACATTTCCCAAAAGAGATCAAACATAATACAGTGTTTTTCAAAATTATTCAAGCTAGCGGGACAAAATGTTTCAAACCAAAAAGACAGAATGGTTTTATTCTGTAATCTTAAGTCTGGAGGATTGCCTCATATGTACTACATTTGGGAGTATTGTAATATCAATCAAGGGTCAAAACGGACGGAACTGAACTGGTTTCCTTATTATTTTCTATACAACAAGTTGTCCATATGTTTTGCAACATTATGCGAAAGGATACGAAACATTTTTTCGCGGTAGTTTGAATCATTTTGTCGCAATGGTTTGAATAATTTTGAAAAACACTATATTTCAAATACTGTAACACACCTACTCATAGAATACTACCTATACTATTCGGTGATTTTGTAATTACTCATCATCGATATAATTAATATCCATAAAGCAAAATTAACATCTACAGTTACAAACCACTTTTATTGAAAGTATGTAGGATCTTTTCTTGCTTAATACTTTAAACTAGAGACAGTCTACAGTCGTCCTTATTAATAATTAATATAAGATCAAGCTCAAGTCTCTAAGCGTCCAAATCTACTGTACTGACTCCGTTTGATGATCTTCCGTAGTTGCAAGAAATTTCTGAGAAGACTGCATCAAATAATTCCTGAGACGAGTTATTTAAAATATATTTCCACTTATTCAGAACATCATACGATCCGAAAAATGTTGCAACTCTATTGTAAAGTTTGGATCACATGGTACTTCAAGTAGTGTGGTCCAGTTGATTCCACCTGTATCGGCACTTCTCGAATGTCAAGGTTTTGGTAATTTTAAGATTGTTCTGTACGAAAGAAAGTTGCAATCTAAGGTTTCCGCATAAAATCAGCTAAGCTTCCTCCTCCTGGATATTAGTATTCATTTAAATATTCAAAAACGAATCTCACACATGCGGTATACCTATTATTTAGTTTGGATATTCAGACAGTGAGGGATTTATTCGAGAGATTATGCCGTTACGGTTCAACAATGAATAAAACCAAGTGTTTTTTAAATTGGCAATGATTTGTAAACTATGTAATCCCTGAGTGAATTGTGGAACTATTCTTAATACATGACTCTTCATATGTTTTTGTAATCTCGGAGTTTTACGAATGGGTCTGACACTAGTGGGAGGGATTTTTAAGTTAGTTTTTTGGATCTTGAATAATGTGAAAGGTGATTTTATGCAGAGAGTCGTTTAGTTTTTGGACATTCCTGAAAATCTTAAAAATATTTATGTGGAACTTGAGAAACCTACAATTAGGTATTAGTGTTCGGACCATCGTATCTGAAGTTTTTTGACGATTGTTTTGGTAACTCTGGCAAGGAAAAATATTGAAAAGGTTTTTCAGTCTTCGAATTATTGTTTATCTTTGGTGAGTGAAAATTTTGGTATCTGTTTCGAATTGAGCAATCTAATACTTGTAGGTGTGCAAATCATTCACGAGTACTTCGTTGATTTTGCTGGATTTTTGAACTACATTTATTTATTCATAACTGTTTTCTTACAAGTAGGCTCCCTCAGGATGAGAGATTGGTTGCTTTCTGTAACTGTATGTAATCAAGACAATTAGTTTATTCCAGATATTTTATGGGGAGTTGCGGGGATACATTTGTCGCTTCAGTTTGGAAGTGTAACATTAAGGCATTTTTTTTAATGTTCTGTAAAAAAAAATATCTATCCATCGACGATTGATGTTGGGTTGTGACTAGCTGTCTCTGTTGTGCGCGCAACATAATGTTCTGTTCACTTTTCGCGGTTTTAATGGTGTACGGAGGTGGTGTGACAGATTACTTATCAGAGTGGCACTTCTTGTGTCTCAAGCTCATAACGAGGTATAGGGTTGGTGATGAATGAATTGGACAGGATTTCCAGCAATTTTTCGAGGAGGGTTGTGGGAGAGAATCACAAGAGTGCAGTTATTTTCGGCCATGTCCTCACTATGTTAGAGCACTTCAAGTTTCAATTGCACAAATTCAAGTTTCTTGGCTATTGTGACTACCAAATGGCTTATTTCTGTTTTCATTCGAGCCGAAGAATCCTAAATCTCATGGAAGATTCTTCAAAAAAGAGTCTAGATGCACTTTTCAAGAATATCCAACAGACTATGGAAGCTCTTCAGCTAGATTATCTCGAAATGGAAAGGTTGTGTCAGTCAAACCCCGCTCTCCGATGTGATTTGCAATCTCGATTCAACATCTTGAAATCTAACGGGGATATTGCAATTCGTGATGAGTTAAGTTATGAGACTCTAAAATATAGAGATTTGATATCAGCTCAAGAATTAAATTCAATAATGCGGAAGTCACCCGAACGTGTTTTGTTGATTGATTTCAGAAGCCGAAGGGAATTTGAGTACAGTCACATAAATTACCTGGCTGTGGTCAACATTGAACCACAAGTGGTGAAAGATATATTAGGGCAAAATGCCACGGCGAACGATCAATGCTTGGAGAATGCTCTAAGTAATACGCTTGATGCCCCCATGTTAAACAAGTTCAGAAATCGGCATAAATTCGATTTGATAGTCTTCTATAACCTCAGGTATGGACTACCAGAGTGTAATGGAATAAAAGCTCTCGAACATACTCTTATCATTGGTGACACACATCCATTCCTCACATCTAATCCGTTCATAAGTGTGATCGATTTGATAACGTATAAGTTTCAATACTTTAGCTCAAAAGTCAAACAGTATCCATTGATATTGAATGGTGGCTTGGAAACATGGTATCAAACTTTTGGAGAGGCGGGATTGGCACGTGTATCCACAGGTACTAACAAAAACAAATTGGTGGACAAGAGATTGAAAAATGAAGTTGAAGGGTCGAGATACCTAAGAAATTTTGGAGACTATTTCTCTAGTGGGCTATCTCAAACTTCCCCTCTCCGGCCACAACCAAAATCAGACACATCAGGCAAATCCGCGATAGATATTGATTTATCAGATTTTAACAGCCATCACAGCGCAACTGAGGAGAGCAAAAATATGCCGTTTGACATCAAAAAAGACAAAATGAGCCACTCAAGTCCATCTGAGCTGGTTGTCATTAGCTTCTCAACTGGACTCACCAATCTTGGTAATTCATGTTACATGAATTGTGTCTTACAATGTTTGGCTGCTACACCACCCCTTATTGATTTTCTCATGAAGACCGTGCATGAGCGAAACAAAGATAATAAAGAGCTTTACAAGCAACACATAAATTTCACCAATGTTTTGGGCACCAAGGGAATGGTTACTAGCACATTTGTTAATTTGTTGACAGACATGTGCAAGAAAAACGGTACTGTATTTTCCCCAAAAAACTTCAAAAAAGTGATCGGATCTATTTCTCCAAGCAAGCAATTTGCTACCTCGGATCAGCAGGACTGTATTGAGTTTTTGAATTTTATCTTGGACTCTCTCCATGAAGATCTAAATCAGCGCCTGATAGATAGTGCGAAGGAACGATCTATGATCATGGATCTCTCTAGCGAACAAGAAAGTGCGAGAGAGATACTCCCGATCCGTCTAGCTTCCACGATCGAGTGGGAAAGATATTTGAAAATAAATTTCTCTATCATTGTTGACTATTTTCAAGGCCAATATTTATCCCAACTCAAGTGTCTTGAATGCAATTTAACATCAACTACATTCAACGCTTTCTCGATTTTATCTCTTCCAATACCGGAAAAGCTCAGCGGTGCTAAGACAGTTCTGCTTTCGGAATGTTTAGACTTATTCCTAGAAACTGAACTTTTGGATGAGAATAATAAGTGGCATTGTCCCAAGTGCAAAAAATTCACCAAGCTGACAAAAAAGATAACTATAACACGCTTACCTCGAGTACTCATTATTCATTTCAAGAGATTTAAGTTCGATGCGGGCTATTTCAAAAAGCTTGAAAATCTTGTGACATATCCTGTTGACGAAGTCTTGGACATGACTAAGTACTGGCCTCGGGTGGGCTCATATATGAACCCTCTGATAACTCCTGTAATGGATGGGACAACCGAACAGGATTACATCACTTCTTTTCCACTCAGGAACCAAGTGCCACCCTTCGAGTACAAACTTTATGGTGTTGCGAATCATTTTGGTAATTTAACCACTGGCCACTATACCTCCTTTGTTCAAAAGAAAGATAAGAATAACAAATCAGAGTGGTGCTACTTCGATGATGCAAAGGTACAACATGGTGTTGCATCGAAAGATGTCCTCAATTCAAATGCATACTGCTTGTTTTATCGCCGTATATAGAATATTCCCATTCAGGCTCATATAACTTCAGTTGATTCAGTGACTTTTATATTCGGATGACTTCCCACAACTCCTTTACTTATACCCACCCAAAGCCAGTCAGCCTTTCCCCCTGGTTGTATTTGAATTTCTCCTTTAAACCCTTCGACGAAACTTCTGTCATTAACAGTGATGTTTGTAGTAAAATTAATGAATTCGTTGAATATCGCGATTGAAGACCAGAACTGGAGCTTTCGGAGGCATGCAACCACAAGACTAGTTACTTGACCACCATTGAAACAATGGATGTAGACAGGAGCGTATTCCAGATGAATAACGTACTTCAACGCTTCCAAGACGGTTGTGTATCCCATCGGTACGCCTCTTTTTTTTCCTTTGCCTGATTGAGCACATTCTATGTGTATCAAGCGAATGTTCCGACTCCGGGCAAAGTTGTAAAGATCAGGGTCGGATTCCTCGTTGATGGGATTCGGTGTCAACGAGATGATACTCTTGAGTCCTAGGCTATCAAGAAAGGGGAAATTTACCTTGCGTGGATAGCCACCTCGATGTAGATGGGACTGAACGCTATTGAAGCGCAAAGTTGGTACCAAGGGTTCCATTGCGTGTGAAAATTTGAGTGGGCTTGGCTAGACTTGGCTACTGTAGATAACGTCAGTATTTGTACTGCATATAATTAAATTATGGTTGTGCTAAAAAAGTTTGGGGAGTTTGCAGTCTGCGACATTGGTGGCGATCACATCGTCAATAGACATTCTAGGTGCCATTCCTGGCACTTTAGAACCACCTGCTATCCCACTGCTATATTTCAAAAAGAGCGCATCTCCAATTTCACTGAAGCATTTTAAAACGTAATCCAAATCCTCTTTGGTCAATGCTGAACTTACACATAGTCTAGCTCTTGAAGTTGTCACAGGTGTTGCAGGGTAACCAACGATAACAACTGCGATCTTTTTTTCGTACAACATTCTCGACAATGCAGGCATTTTCGCTGGTAAGAATATGAGCAAAGGTATAACTGGAGAGTCATCAGCTCCATAAACAATGAATCCGAGTTTCTTAAGTCCCATGCGCAAATAACGAGAGTTAAATGCGATTCTCTCCAATCTTTCTTTCCCTTCTCCTGGATTGAATTCACCATCGATGATCTTCAAAGAGGAAATAATTTGCTCCAAAACGGGTGGAGGAACACTCTCACCAAAAGTGCTGTTGAAATAATTTAGCCTTAACCTGTCTATGATCCACTTGTCGCCAGCTATGTATCCACCGGTGGCACCGAAAGATTTCGTCAATGTCCCCATGAGGATGTCTACATCCGCAGGATCAACCAGAAAATAATCACAGATACCGCGACCCCTTGGACCTAAAGCACCGATGGAATGCGCTTCGTCAACGAAAAGAAAGCATTTATACTTCTTTTTCAAATCAACAATGGTGGGTAAGTTCACCAAATTTCCCTCCATGGAATATAAGCCCTCAACGGCAATGATTATCTTCTTCCAAGGGCGGTGAGTTCTGGGCTGACCCTGAGCAATTTGGTTTCTAATAAGTTTTTCTAGATCCTTCATATCGTTGTGCTTGAAAACTTTCACTATTGCACCTGAAAGTCTAATGCCAAACCGAATCGATGCATGATTCAACGAATCACTGATCACGAGGCACTGTGAATCTGCTAAAGCTGCGAAGAAACTAGCATTCGTTCCATAGCCTTGGCTAACAATCACCGCGTCCTCTTTGCCAACAAATTGTGAAATCACATCTTCACATTTCTTGTGCAAGTCACTAGTTCCAATTGCATTTCTTGGCGAGCATGACAGAGTGCCATATTGATCTAAACGTTCCAAAACGTTATCTGTGCATAGACCGTGTGACTGAGCGAATCCCAAATAGTTGTAGGACAGAAGGTTCAAGCATTCTACTGACTTCCCCGAGTACCTGTAGTCTTTGCCATGTCTCTCACGTTCAAAACAATTGATTTTCCTTCCTGGCGCACCATGTATGGGTCTGGCAAAACAGTCATCAATTCGTGTCTTTAAGCGGCGAACGTAAAAGTTCTCGAATCCATCATACCACGGAGCATATCCATTTTTTTCTATCAAATCTTCATACTCGTGGGGTTTAAAAATTTTTCCAAAAAAGTCCCTAATGTGACCTATAATAATCAATATCAAGTAACTGAGCAAAGTAGCAAGATAAACGAAGTAAGATGGTTCATCGTCAATAGGGGTAGGCAAAGGCTCGTCGACAGGATGCTTGGAAACATACAAATATTCTTTCGAAGTCAACCTTCCAAATTCTGCATCGGCTTGAGCTTCATCCGATCGGTAATCCAACGGCGCGTTAGGTATTTGAGTAGACATTTGCTGACAAATGTCTGAAATTTTTTTTGACGTCTCTGGTACACTCTAAAGTGAGAACCGAATGAAGCCGAGACAGTTTGAGAGTAGCAATACGCATAACAAAACACCTTTACACCTCGCGTCACAATTACGCGTGTGGCACTTTTATTTCACTTCAAAATTTATTAAACCGGCTTTAAAAATTCAAAAGATCTTTTTTCATCTCCAACTAGCCTGATCGCATAGTCGTGTGGAGGAACTTCCCAGTCTATATGACCGATTGATAATACAGTAGTGTTCTGTAACTTCTTGGCGATGAAATGATGGCATTTAGACACTAGTAGCTCGTCGTCCATACATGAAAAAGCCTCATCCAAAATAAGTAAACTTGGACTTTTGACAACTGCTCTCAAAAACAAGGTAAGCTTTTGTAGCGATGTTGACAACTCAAAAAACTTTTTTTGCCCATTTTTCATTAACTCAGTATCGAATTCTTTCATAAGTGTTTTCGCGTAGGCAGGTACAATGTCTTCTTTGTACTTATACATAAAGTTCGAATTGCCTATACCAGGTATCAATCCGTTCAATATGACCTCCTTCATTGACATTTGATTGGGGACGTTCGCATGCAACTCGGGTGAAGATAAGCCGATCTGATCATTAATCCCAAAGTAATTGACGCCACTTCCAGGCTTTCTAAGCACACCGTTTAATTTTATGACTGACCTCCACGACTGAGGATGATCAGCCGTAATCAATGCAACTAAAGTCGTCTTTCCTGAACCATTATCACCTATGATTCTCCATTTTGAACCCTTGTTAATAGACCATGAGAGATTGCTCAAAACTGGTACACCCTTATAAGAGACAGAAGCATCTAAAAACTCTAAATGTTCCCTAACAGCTTCAGGCTGCTCAATTTTAGTATAAGCTAGCCTCTTTGTCTGCTTTGTGTAATTATTCAATTCCTTGGGCGAATTTTCATCGATGAATTTCAAGATCTCGTTTTTAGAACCTGACGAGACGACACCGGAGTCATTCACATAAGCTAAATGTGAAACCCAATCTGGAATTTTGTCCTGCACCCTGAGTCCAATTACAAGACCAATCTTCAAGTCAGCAGATACTTTGTTCAAGGAGTCCGCAACTGAAGACGTCGCAGCAGGGTCCAAACCGAGAAAGGGGTCATCAATCACAAGCATAGAAGGCTTACGGTATAAAGCCTTCGCAATTCTGGTGCGTCTCATTTGCCCATTACTGAGACTGTTCACCCACTTTCCAAGTAATGGGTTGAGACCCAACAATCGAGTCAATTCAATTTCGAACTCTTTATCTTCATCTCCGTTGGTGTTCCTGTTGTAGTTGTTTGCTCCTGTGATGTAATTCAGTACAGAATTGACATCGTCTGACATTTCCAATTTTCCTTTGAAAGAGTATGACTCATATCGTGCAGCTAAATGAACTTTATCTAGTCCCGAACGTTCACGAAAGTCAAGGTACGCAATACTTCCTGGCTTAGTGCTGATAGAGTGTGAGTATTTTCGTGCTGACGATGGAATACTTCTGTAGTTAGAAGCCACTATGTTTAAAAAGTCAGACTTCCGAGGGCCAATTATGCCCCAAAATCCAGAACCTCCCGCAGGTGCTTCCAAAGTGAAATTTTCAATCTCATTCGGAAATACGAAGTCTGAGGATTTTGTGCCAGGTTGGCTTCTGCGGAATAAAGCGTTGCTAATTCTGACTAATGTTTCCCCTTTATTCATGTCCCTTGGAACTTTTCAAGGCCTTTTAAGTTCGCACATTTGGAGTTTTAAAACATACTTCAAGCAAAAAGATTGGAACTACATGTTACCCTGCCCAAAAAAATTTAACGAAATTAACAAAACCAACTAACGGTTACCAAAAAATCCGAAACTGTCAAGCATCTTCTTCTACCATCATCACAAACGACCTAGGTTAACGGTGGTTGGAGAAACAACACCTTTAGATCACGTGTGCCATTAGTTTATCGCGTCTATCTTCTCCTGAATTTCTTAACAAGCAACATGGATTTCACAGACTCTGTTGTATCCCACGACAAAGCATCAGAAGAAAATGAATCTGATAAGAGTCAAAACTACGAGAGTCTAGCTCGCCTCGAGGAAGAGATTGACAGCGCATACACAATGATCGAGAGTAAATTTTCGAACCTTTGGAGTATTGCTTCTCGCAATGCTCAAGATTTACAAAGCCATGTGAACTTAGAGAAACACAAGAAAGAATTAATTGACCAGATGACCGAGATTAAAGAGAGTCTCGGATCGAATGAATCCAACAAAGATAATGAAAGCTCAGTTCAAGAAAAAATCAACAATATAAAACAACAAGTTATTGACTACGAAAACAAAGTTGATTTGAATTCTTTGACAAGTAAAGCTAATCAGGCCTTGGATTCCTTGGATTCCAAGTTAGAGATAGTGGAGCAGCAAGCAGGTAAGTTTGTGAGTCTGTTTGCTTCTTTCCTTTCAAGAGTTGTTTCGGTCAAGCCTTCGACAAGTGCTCAAGGACCCGATGCGAACCCAATCATGCCTAATGCCTCATATGGGTCCACTCGCTTTGAGAGTGATTTGTTTCAACTACACACTAATGAAAAAGCCTATTTGTCCAAGGAAAATGATATTGTTGAAGATTTTGAGAGTTTTGATGTTGACGGTAGATCAGCTGAGATAAGTTCTTTGCTCCAACGCTACCCTGAAACTTTGGAAAAGATGATGAATCAACTAGTACCTGTACAAACGTCTTACAAAGAATTTTGGTACAGATATTTTGTGAACGAGGCGAAGCTAAAGTCTAATGATCAAGCACGAAAAGAGTTACTTTCTGCAGAGCAAGTTCGCAAAGATTCCGAGAAAAGTAGAACTCTTGGTAGTGAATCTCAAGAAGAGGATGAAGAGGCGTTCACTTGGGATGATGATGACGAAGATGCTGTCAACAAAGACAGCGCTACTTAGTTTGTTGTTATGTATGTAATACATAAGTTCTGTTCCTGTATATTAGCATCCCTTGAGATTTCTTGATCGCAAGGTGTGCTGGGGAAGGCTAAAAATACAACTAGTATGAGCAAAAGTCTAGAGTATGATCTGCCTAAATCTAAACCGAAAATTAGTCCAAAATTTCAACCGTCGAAGCCAGAAACGTTAAGACGAGTCTGGGTTCAACGCCCGAACGGAAATCCAACGACTATAATGATGGGGAAAGATTGTATTGTGGATGACTTAAAGTTAGCAGTTTCTGACAGATTTCCCAATTCCTTGGCTCGTTACTACGACCCTTCAGACCTTCAAATAAGGCTTAATTTGAAAAATTCAGACAAATTACACCAAGCCAGATTCTCGAAGAGAAAATCTTCCATGCTTCGTCTAACACTGGAATTTAATGATGAAGTGCATAAAACAGCTTCTAATAGCTCGAGTGGCTTCAAACCTATAATATTTGAACCTGACCAAAACGTGTGGCAGATAATTGATGAATATTTTGGTAATTCAATGACTATGTCTGATGCATTAATTGTTGAAGTCGACATTGATGTACTGTCAACTCCAATGCAAGAGAAATATAGTTACAATGCTCCAAATGAGGTAGATGCCCAGAGCATTAGAGAAGAGGAGAGTCAGTCACCTTTGCAAAAATGGGGTCCACAGATTACCCTGCCCGCGAACTCCGGTTTACATAACCCAAGACCTCAATACCCACATCATTCCAAAAGCAAGCTGTTAATCAAAAATAGTTCTATGTCGCCTCATATACCTGCAAGATTGTCTCCTCTTAGTTCTTCTCATCAAGGCCTACACAAGAGATCATATTCGAATCCCTCGCAATCCCCAGAGTCATTCAATCAACGCAATAAACATAGCAACCCACAAGCTGTCTTATTACTACCTAAAAACTTTTCTTTGGCAGAGCAGCATTCACTCAAAAGACTTTCGTTAGATGAAACTTCGCAGGAAAAGTCATATGGACTCAAAAATAACGTTACAAATATCGGCGCTTCTCCCGATCAATCGTTCACACCAGATGCGAACATTAGACCGCCTGAATTAAAACAGGGTTCTTTGTCAAAAAGCGAGTCAAATATTGAAGTAATACCCCTGCTCTCATTGGAGAGAGCAGACTCTTCGGACAACCAAAAGCCCAATGACATTGATCCATTAAGCACTGCGAACAATCTGAAATCCCTGCCAGAAAGAACAAAACTCAAAGAGAAGACAATCAACACTAGTACCTTTGAAAAAGTGCTACCACTGATATCAGTTTTGGTCGTGGAAGACAACACTATTAATCAAGCAATTCTTGGCGCTTTTTTGAGGAAACACAAAATTCATTACCAAATTGCTAAGAATGGTCAAGAAGCTGTTGATAAATGGAGAAAAGGCGGATTCCATTTGGTCTTGATGGATATTCAGCTTCCAGTTAAGTCCGGTATTGATGCTACTAAGGAGATAAGATCTCTTGAAAAAATCAACAAAATTGGCGTCTTCGCTCAGCATGAATTGACCAACAGTAGCAACTGGGGTCAATTGGAAATCAAGGAGGAGCAAAAGCTTGATCTCAATATATTCAGATCTCCTGTCATTATCGTGGCGTTGACTGCCTCATCAAATTCCTCTGTCGATAAGAAGAATGCTCTTACGGCCGGCTGTAATGACTTCTTGACAAAACCAGTGAATCTTGTGTGGCTACAGAATAAAATTACTGAGTGGGGATGTATGCAAGCCTTAATTGATTTCGACGGGTGGAAATTTAAAGAAAAGACCTAGTATTTAGCGAAGATAGAACGAAGGTATCGTGAAGGATTTGTTCTAAGATAGAAGTTAGTATGAAGACTGTTTCTCACAACAGCTAGATATACATGGAGCAGTAGAAAGTACCTCAAAATATCTCCCCAGCCCAAACGGTTGGATGACTTATAAGCTTTCTATTTAAGGTCTGTCAATCAAAATTTAGTAATAGGTACATAATTATACTATGCATCAGTGTAGGTAATAATTTGAGCCTCGATTGAAGTCCTTATATACACTCCAGAGAGGAGCGCAAAAACTTGTAAGATGTCGACAGGACTCTGCTTCAACAACGATGTCTGCGGAAGAACAGGTTTCTCAACATCCTAACCAGACTGAGCGTGAAGCATCAGAATCAACTCAAGTGAGCACATTGCTACCTTTAGAGGCAATTGACCGTGCCATAGGTTCAAATATTAAAATCTTGTTAACTAACAGCAAAGAGTTTCATGGAAAGCTTGTTGGTTTCGACGACTTTGTCAATGTTGTTCTAGAGCAAGTTGTGGAAATTCAAGACGGAGACAAGAAAGGGCCCCTTTTGAAGAAAATGTTATTAAACGGTGCTCAAATTGCAATGTTGTGTCCACTTTAAATGGCTATGAAAAATAGAAAGTTCAGAGATTTCGACGTTAAATGTACTATCTCTGAAAATTCGCCCCTCAAACTAAGGACTCTCCTTGCGTTGAAACTATAATACACTCATGCTTATTCGATTGTCTCATCATAGACTTCCATCAAACAGTGGGCGAACAACTTTTATGATTGAGGCCTTTATATATCAACATTCACATTCACAAATAAATTGTTATCTTTGTAATTCAATACAGCCAAAAATTTACTGAATTAAACACTTAGCTAGCCTACGTTACTGGAGATAATTTTCATCAATGAAGGAAATCGTTAAGTGATGCCAGTCTCAATGGCGACTAGTAACCTGCACGCGTAAATTAACCACGCTCAACCTTTCGCCACTTAAGATATTCACAAAAATAGTACACCGAGAAGGCAGAGAATAAGAGGAAACAACTCAACCAATAAATTATGCAACTAAATATTTCGATTCAAAACCATGACAAAGCTGTGGGCGTGGAAATTTCCGAAGAGGTTCTACTTCATGACTTCAAAGCTTATGTGGAAGCCGAGACTGATATAGCAGCTGGCAACCAGATCCTTATTCACAACAACAAAATATTGTCAGACGACCAAAAAACCCTCAGTCAGTTGGGGATTAGCGATGGGGATCTACTTTTACTTCTGTCTCAAGCAGATGATCAGCACGAGATCCAGGGCATCGAAATGCACTCTGATGTAGATCAAAGAATTGAGGCTTCTCGTCTTCAAGCGTTGGAAAATCCCCTTGCCGCCGAACAATTACACAGAGATTATCCACGATTGAGTAACGTGTTACACGACAGATCCAGATTCAAAAGCGAGATGCTTCAACATCTCCAGACACTTCAGACTAATGCAAAGTTGGCGAACAACGATGATCCTCAGACTCAGGCTAAAATCTTAGATGCAATCCGCCAGCAACGTATTCAGGAAAACCTAGAATTAGCTTTTCATATAGCACCTGAATCTTTTGTGGATGTAACTTTTTTATACATCAAACTTGAGATAAATGGTCATGAAGCTTACGGATTGGTAGATTCAGGAGCTCAAAAAACCACAATACACTCCGATCTTGCTAAAAAGTTTGGAATTCTGGACTTGATCGATACTCGATTCGCTACAATGACAGTTGGGGCGGGTACTCAAGAATCAAAAGGTCGTATACATAATGTGGCCGTTAAGTTAGGTGAGACTAATGTTGAATTGCCTTGTTCGTTTACGCTACTTGATATACATGTTGGTATTTTGATAGGGTTGGACATGCTTAGAAGACACAAATGCTCAATTGACCTCGACAAAGATGCGTTGGTTATTGGCGGTCAAGAGATTAAATTCTTGACTGAAGCTGAAATATTGAAGCATGTGAAACGCTTCACCAGCAATGCTGATACGTATTTGGATCAACAACATGCGGCTCATCGAAGGAAATTCAAGACAGATGAAGAAAGTAGCGCCTCTCGTACACAACAGCCGTCTACTTCTAGCAGCAGTTTCAACGGTGAATTTAGCGAGGAAAGCATTGCTCAAATTACGTCTTTGGGGTTTTCAAGGGAAGAGGCTGTGTCAGCGCTTAAGATGACGAATGGCAACGTGGAAATGGCAGCTTCTTCTCTATTTTGATTTAGAAGGATTAAATAAGAATATATTTTTCATTTATCAGGTCTAACACAGAAAATTGGTTAGCAAATACGTGTTGAGATTTAAGGGCTTTTTGGAGCGTCGACTTGGTGTGCATCACGTTACCCTAGTTAACCAAAGCCTCAGCGTCTTCATCAGTGGTCCTCTTTTTCAACACCAATGGCTTTCCAGTAACTCTAAAATATATATCCTTGATATCATCGGTTGCGGTCTCAAAATGAGAAGACGCGTCGTAGCTCTTGGAAATGAAGATGTTACTTTCAGAGCCATCTTCCTTAGGCTCAAACAAATCAGCAAGGCCCATCAAAGTGTCAACTCTAGAGCCCAATAATTTAAATGCTGGCTCTAATTCAACATGAGGCGTGGAAGTCTCAACGATCGTAGAAACGATTGCTAAATAGTAGCCCTTCGGAACAACACAATGCTCATCAGACAAAACAGCAATATAGATATCGTTCTTCCTTCCGATTTGATTTTGAGGAATCACAATTTGTACTGAATCTAAATCATTCGTGTTAGGCACTGGGTGATCCAAAATGCACATGGCTCTAATCACTCTAGCCCCGGTTTTCTGAACCCGTTCAGGAAAGTAGGTGGGATCTGCAATAACAATTGGAGCTTTTGCAGTACCTTCTTTAGTCTTGACACCGGCAAACGTTTTGTCTTCGTCATACAACACTTCATCAATTGGGGTGTCTAACATATAAGTACCGCCGTAAATAGCGGATAATCTTGCAAAACCTTGGGGTAATTCGCCTAAACCATACAATGGGTAAATATATGGAGATTTTCCATATTTTGCCACGGATTGAACATAGAGGATAAGTCTCTCGTATGTGGGTCTGGCGGGTTCTGCCAAGTAGTCATCATTGGCCCACAATGCCATTGCGTGTCCAATAAAGTCCTTAGTGCCTCTTTCCAAGCCAAAGTAAGTATAAATCTCTTCCATCGTATTTTTGTCTAAGTCAAATCCTTGATGAGTAGAAACCACATCTTCATCATAAGCAGCAACGAATTCTAAAAATCTCTTCATCCTCCGTTTCTCGAAAATTCCCATTAAAGAACTTTTCAATGCTTCGACTTCGTTCGATGGAACTTTAGAGATTCTTCCAGAGCGGTAGACATAACTTCCTCCGATCTGCTTGAACTCGATGTATTTGGTAACATCTGTGTGGACCAAAATATTAGTCAATTCACCATTGCTCATCAAAAATTTAGGAATAAGGTCAACACACCAGTCACGATCACGACCAGTGATTTCTTCGGGCTTTTGAGTAGATGGCTTGAACTTACTGTACAATTGCAGCAAGTTAAGGGAAGCGGACTCACCTCCGTAGAAATCCTGACGATCAATGTGTAAAACCTTCTTGCCTTCAACAGACAAAATTCCGGAAAGAACACACTCAGTGAGACCGGTACCTAAAACAATAACGTCGTAATTTTCGTCCATTTTGAAATCAAATGCTATGAAGAAAAGCGGTTTAAAGGGGCGGGACTGTACGCATTGTGCTCTCTACGTGTAATTCGCGACTTCCCCGTGCGATCTCAATCTTTACAGGAACTAATCTGTTTATTAAACGATATTATGAAAACTGTGCTTTCCTTTTGCACTACTGTTCTTTATTATCTTAGTAATTTCAACAGGATCAGAAGTGATTTTTGTAAAATTTTCGTATCCGTCATCGGTAATGAGTAAATCATCTTCTATCCTGACGCCTCCAATGTACCAATATTTGTCGAGCACTGTTTTGTTGATGAATTTCATCTTTGGTGGACTATCCAAAATCCCCTTAAGCAAAAACGGTGAAAAATAGACTCCTGGCTCATCTGTTAACACCATTCCTTTGACCAACTTTCTGCGTAACCTCAAGTACTTTAATTTGGGGTCAGGATCATCGTAATTTGGACGACCACCTACGTCATGAGTGTCCATTCCGAGAAGGTGACCGAGACCATGAGGAAAAAATCTCGCTGTTATATTCGATTCGTAAATTTCTTGTTCGGTACCGTTTCCAAAGATTCCCAATTTCAAAAATTCTTTGACTAATACTTTGTGAGCCTCCAAATGAATTTGATCCCAATGAGCACCTGGTTTGATAAGCGACATCGTGACAGATTGCATTTTTTGAACCACACTATAGATTTCCAAGTGTTCTTTGGTCCAATCTCCATTGATTGGAAAGCATCTTGTGACATCAGAAGCATAACATTTCCATTCGGCGCCCGCATCTATTAAAATTGAACGTTTTCCCTTATCGATCTCGTCGTCATTTTTGACATAATGCAATGTCGAACAGTTTGGGCCAGAACAACATATTGGATCGTACAGCTGATACTTGGATCCCTGTCTGAGGGCATGGTACATGAATTCCGCATGAATGTGCGTTTCGTTAGTTTCAATTGGTGTAGCTGACATCACCGCCAAGTGGCACTTATCGGTAATGGCAGAAGCATGCCTCATGAGTTCGATTTCATAAAAGTCTTTGATCATACGAGCTTCATCTAAAGCGTAAAAAAATGCCTCATCTTTCTCGATTAAAAACTCCTGGACAGACTGATTCCATTTGTTGTGGTCCGTAGTATAAATGGAATATCCGGAATTTCTTAATAATTTGACTTGCTCTTTGAGCTCACTTGCAAAATAAACGTGATCAATGTCGAAACTTTTCAAAGCCTCTTCTTTCAGAAGGGGCAACCCACTCCACATGATATCGTCTTTGTCAACATTCGGTAAGAAAAGTGACAATTTATCTGACACAGCGTCATAAAGAACATGCGAGCCAGGAACTTCACATCCGCTGAGGTAGTAGAAATAACGATTTTGGCGGATTGGTTTCGTTTGATCGCAGTACTGGTAGAGCTCGAGATCTTCACCACTCATGAAAAAGCCAACTTTCTGTTCGCTTTTCTTCTCGTGGAAATGGGAGAGTACTCTCCGAGAATGTTCTTTCGCTGGGTACTTGAAACCTTTCAATGCTGGAATATCTTTAGACATATCACACTTGAAATTTTAGACTTCAGCGAATATTATTGTGATACAGTGTTTTTCAAAACTATTCAAACCAGCGCGACAAAATGATTCAAACTAGCGCGACAAAATGTTTCGAACCAAAAAGACAGAATGGTTCAAACCAAATGGCGTAATGTTTCACACCAACTTTTATTGGAATTCAATATCCTGTAATCTTAAATCTGGAGGATTGCCTTATATGTACTACATTTGGGAGTCTTGCAATACAAATCAAGGGTGAAAAACGGACGGAGCTGAACTGGTTTCCTTATTATCCTGTATACAACAACTTGTCGATATGGTTTGAAAGACTGTGTGAAGGGGTACGAAACATTTTGTTGCGCTGGTTTGAATCATTTTGTCGCACTGGTTTGAATAATTTTGAAAAACACTGTACAGTGTTATTCGAAACGATTCAGACCTACGCGACAGAATGGTTCAAACCAATAAGACAGAATGGTTCAAACCAACTTTTATTAGAATTCAATATTCTGTAATCTTAAATCTGGACGATTGCCTCTTATATACTACATTTGGGAGTCTTGCAATACCAATCAAGGGTGAAATACGGACGGAACTGAACTGGTTTCATTATTATCCTGTATACAACTTATCCATTTGGTTTGAAACATTATGCGAAGCGGTACGAAACATTTTGTCGCGCTGGTCTGAATCGTTTCGAATAACACTGTATGTGGAGAGCCGTGCAACTGCGCGGAACTAAAATCAGAAATCTCTGCAACCATGCATCCAAAATACCATCCATGATCATCCCAAAATTATCGTTACAGCCTTTGGCGTGTGCCCGTAGAGTTTTGAACACACTGTTTGAGACTAATATCGCAGGCAAATGCTAACATCGGTACTTGCAAATGTAGCCTGATTCTAAGCTCGAGCCGATTGAAAATTTTCCGTAGTGATGCCTATACTCAACTGTGATGTTAATCTGAAATGCAAAATTCTACCTGATTAAATTTCTGTGTACTAGTATTCGTTATGTCTAGAACTAGGGTAGAAAGAGATTCGGCGCTTAGTGTGCGCGTATCAATATGATTTCGCCACTCACTCACCCACTTTTGTACTTCGCAAATCTTGCAAGATCAATAAACATGGAGAGATTACAGAGATTATTAGGTGGCGGAGGCAACTTAGGTGGCCCAGGTGGACCTCAACCAACCGATTCACCAGCAATTGATGATGCCGAAACAGTTTACATTTCGTCCTTAGCTCTTTTGAAGATGCTTAAACATGGTAGAGCTGGTGTGCCCATGGAAGTCATGGGCTTAATGCTTGGTGAATTCGTGGACGATTTCACAATCCATGTGAAAGATGTCTTCGCCATGCCTCAGTCTGGTACTGGTGTATCTGTCGAAGCAGTCGATGATGTTTTCCAAACTAAAATGATGGATATGTTGAGACAAACTGGCCGTGATCAAATGGTTGTCGGCTGGTACCACTCACACCCTGGATTTGGCTGTTGGTTATCTTCTGTTGATGTCAACACACAGCAAAGTTTTGAGCAATTGAACAAAAGAGCAGTTGCCGTTGTGATTGACCCTATCCAGTCGGTTAAAGGAAAAGTGGTGATTGACGCCTTTAGAACTATTGACCCAAGCACATTAATGAGAGGTCAGGAGCCAAGGCAATCCACTTCTAATGTTGGACACTTGAACAAGCCTTCTATCCAGGCACTAATTCATGGTCTCAACAGGCAATACTACTCCTTGAACATCGATTATCACAAGACTCTGTACGAGACAAATATGCTTTTAAATCTCCACAAAAAGTCATGGCAAAGTGGTTTGAAAATGGTAGACTATAACCATTCCGAGCACGAAAACTTGAAAAATGTTCAAGATTTGGTAAAGATCGCCAAAAATTACAATGATAGGGTGACTGAGGAGAAAGACTTGCTGGAAGAACAACTAAAGACAAGGTATGTTGGTAAGCAAGATCCAAAGAAGCACTTGTCTGAAACTTCTGAGAAGATTATCGAGGATAATGTGACATCTTTGTTGACAAGCAACGTGAACTCTATAGCAATACAGTAGGTATGAGAAATGAAATTCATTTCATGTGATTCATTAGAAAGTGCTTAAAAGCTTCATACTGAACCCCAAAGCATCTTTGTGCTTAGTGTATACTGTTCTTGAAAGATGTGTGTCTTTAGGAACGAAAAAATTGATGCAAATGAAATATGCGGCAAACTTTAGTTGCAAGATCGATTTGGCCTCAGAGGTTTCAGAATTCTTGAAAAACTCCATAAATAGCGGAATTGAAGAGTCAAATTCTATTAGCTTAGAGAAGTAAGATTGCTGGAAGCGTTTTTTGTTCAGTGAGTTATAACCACTAACCAATTCGCGTGCATTCTTCAAGTAGGCGTAGTTGTCGTGGAATAGATAAGAATACCTCTGTCTGAAAGATCCCCATCTCGACATATCATTCAAAACTTTAGTCGTTATTATATTTCCGAATTCACTGACCTCTCCATCTTGATAAAAAAATACCTCGCAAGCTGAAGGGTTTATGAGCGGAATGTCATAGATTAAAGCAAAAATCCACAAGTCGTAAAATCCATCCAATAAATCATTGAGCAAACTTTCAGCGGGGTCTTTAAAATATTTGGAGGTGACTGAATTTATCAATTCACAAGTACAGACGACCTCTTGAGTTTTGCCGGTTTTCTCCACCATAATTGGAAGTTCGTCATTAGGTGACGCGAGATATGATAATGGCATCAAAGCGTGTTGGGAGGTCGTGTCCGCAATATCGCTCGGAAGACGTAAAGAGTTTCTAAAACATAAGATTAGGGAATGTGACAACCCAACAGGATCTGTTGCCGCATATTTTATTGAACCATTTATGTCAACCGGCATAACGTTATGAACTCCTAACACAAATGTTTCCGATGACGAATTTTCTGGAGAATCTCCCTGTTTCAAGCCAAAATAATATTGCTTAGAGCATGCCTCATTCAACAAAAGGACAGGTGGATAAGTTTTGAGAGGGAAACGATCGAATACTTCTTGTATAGGCTTCGGAATCTTCATTGTGGAATGGTTGAAAGGTGAAAGAACGCACTTCGCGCATAATGACCCAACACCAGAGGAAGTCACGCTGGAGATTCACCCATTCAATTACGCTAATGTTACTCGTAATATATATGAATATGCATTAAAAAAACATTTACCGACTTACTCCTCTTGAGGAACCAAGTCGATGGACAAGTCGTACCATGTCTCATTGGCAAACTTGCAATCGCTCTCGCCGTGGTTCACGAAACCGATTTTCTCGTAAAAAGGAATTAAATGCTTGTGTGCAATAATGACCACCTTACTGGCAATATCTTGGTTTGACATCTTCTGTATGTAATCGTGCATCAAAAGAGTGCCCAAACTCTTACCTTGCCACTCAGGATCAATGACCAAACCATGAACACCAATAAATCTAGAGTGTTCGATATGGCCACTCTCAATATCATCCTTGGATGGAAGGTCCATAGACTTGCTTGTGATTTTGTCCGAGTAAATTTTTGTGGCAATAATGTGACCAATCAAGGTTTCCTTCACAACAGACAGTTTTGTAGGCAATTCGTCATAGCTCTCGTCTTCAGCATTGGCATCTTTGTCAGCAGCACCCTCCTTAGATGCACTTTCTTCATCCAACCTTTCAGCAACCTCTGGCAAATTAACTGCATTGTATTTTGTGGTATATTCTCTAACAAATAATCCAGAACAGAGCTCAGGACACACGGTCAATCTGTACTTGAATTTCTCCTGAGAGCATCTCTCTGGCTCTGAGAACCCTTTCGCCTCTAATTCCACACATTGGCTCAAGTCTTCGATAGTCAATGGACGAATTGACAAGTTTGGTGGAAAATCGGCCATCTTTGTAGTTTTAAGTAGTTGATCCTCTTGCTGAGGATTGACTCAAGAAAGTCGTGCGATTCCGAATTTAAATGCGGGCGAGGATGTACTTATGACTAATCGCAACCGCATGGGCCCTGGGGTAAAGCATGAAAACGCAATTTAAAGTTATTAGTATAAGAAACTGAATTAAATTGGAAAAGAAATGCGATAGATTTTTGAGAACAATTGGGCTTCCGAAATATACTTGATGAGAGCACTATATTAAGATCTGGTACTTTTCGAGCTGCAAAAGGGACCCTTCACATAAACAAAACTAATCTAACTCGAAAAATTTACAAGAGCTACTATTTATTTTATCTTTAAATTTAAGTTCTTTCAAAACTAAATGTAAACACTTTCCCTCTACAATTCATGTCGCTGATGTGCTTCTTGGCAAAATACATTGATCACTGAGGAATAAGGTCAAAACCTAAACCTAGAATATGAGATTTTTCGGTCCCGCTTTCAGTTTGAGAGCCTCTATTCTAGAATTATGCTTGCAACGTCGATTGGTTCACTTCCAACTAGAGATTTTCCAATCTGCCAAAGGTGAACAATATTGTCATCAGCCACAGAGGCAAGAGTCCAGTCCATGAAAGGGCACCAGCTTAAATCTGTAACAGCACCAGTATGGCCCGCGTGCATCATAAAAATTTCTGATGCTCCATCCTCGGCGTCCTCTTGAGACTGCTCCTCACCTATCTTGCTCAAATCCCAAATAAATACTCTTCTGTCCTGTGAGCCAGAGGCAAGAATACCATCCTTGCCTGGCGAAAATTCCAAGCAAGTAATGGAGTCCCCATGTCCCATCATGGTATGGAGAAGGCAGTTATCTTGTTTCTTTGAAGACATTTTTCTAATGTCTAATAGATTAATATTTGAATTTGCATTTCCAATAGCTAAAAGGTTCGCTGAGAAAGGAGAAAACGCAACACTGTTGATCCCCTTAGGATCTGAACTCTTGAAACCTGAAATGCTTTTTTGCACACGGGAGTCGTAGATTAGGAGATTTTGGTCATCTGAAACAGATCCGAAAATATGTGCGTCAGAATTGCTCCATTTCACGTCGTTCACAATATTGGTATGAGCTGTATATATTGTTGAATCATTTTTCTCACTTAGTTTATTAGTATCAGTAACAGCAACAGTTTTGTCATCTGAGGACGTTACGAGAAGCCCTTTCTCAAACATGTTCCAGGATAGACCATAACCATTTTCAGTATGGGGTGCAAAGTGGCCCTTTTTATTGCCTGAATCCAACTCAAAAAGATTACATTCTCCATTTCCATCTATAGTGGCCACTATGTTGTGGTTTTGAGGCATGTATCTAGCTCTATTGATTTCACTAGAAGTTTCAAATTTCTTCGAGATCTTTATAATTGAGGACACCTTTGGCTTGTTTTTAGCAGAAGGGTTTGGCAATTTAGTGGTAGCCAATTTAAGATAATTCTGTGCCTCCCCAGAAGTATGTGTACCCAACAATAATTTGGCATTCATCACATCACCCACACCGTGTTCAGGAAGCCACTGCACAGTCAAAGAAGGCCAAGTAAGAGCTGTTTCACTAACAAAATCATACATGTACCTGCAGTTCTTCCTCCATAGCTCATATTCTTCTTTGATGTTTAATTCGTCCTTTTCGTCACTCATTATTGATGTACAGTGTTTTTCAAAACTATTCAAACCAGCGCGCGCGGCAAAATGTTTCGAACCACACTAGCAAAATTAAACAAACCAATAATTCAAAAAGTTTCGTACACCCCTAACAAGTTGTTGTATACAGGATAACAAGGAAACCAGTTCAGTTCCGTCCGTTTTGACCCTTGATTGGTACTGGAAGACTCCCAAATGTAGTATACTTGAGGCAATCCTCCAGATTTAAGCTTTCAGAATATTGAATTCTAATAAAAGTAGGTGTGAAACATTACGCCATTTGGTTTGAAACATTCTGTCTTCTTGGTTCGGAACATTTTGTCATGCTCGTTTGAAACATTTTGTCATGCTCGTTTGAAACATTTTGTCATGCTGGTTTGAATAGTTTTGTCATGCTGGTTTGAATAGTTTTGTCGCGCTGGTTTAAATAGTTTTGAAAAACACTGTACATCTAATCGATTGAAAGAACGCGTTTCGTAGATTTGTTCCATCACGTGTTCAACAACCGCGTAGCATAGATTGAGCTTAAATTAAAAACTAAACTACATATCAAAATTGGACAGATCTATCTTAGACTGTCTCTATTTCCCTAACAGCCTCCTGTTCATGTTCATCAATGGCTGCCAAAGCTGTTCGTATGTGCTCAAAAAATGGCTCACCGTAAAACTCAGTCGAAGAAATTCTCGAGTTAGAAGTCCCCATCATAATGGCTTGTGGGCCATTACGGCTCGACATCACTTGCTTTGTGATTTCTAAATCTTCTCTAAGAATTTCCGTTATGCCTGTATTTTTGAGCCTCTCACGTAAGGAGCGACTCTTCGGAACACGAACAAAAAATGAACGCATTCCTCGCTTTTGGCGTCCTTTGAGCACGCTGTGTAGAATCTGCACGGCAGATGAGTCTATGAATGACATTCCCTCCAAATCGAAGATTGTGTACTTAGACATAGATGCTGCTCTTTTTCGCTTAAGTGCAGGATGAGCTCTAGTGGATCCGTATCTTTCAAGCCTGTCAAGTCGTGCTCGTAGGTCACTTGCGTTCGCAAAAGTCAAGGGTTCTGGGATTTTGACAATTAAGCATCCTTCGATCTCCTCCAAGGCTTGATAGTTCAATAGTCTGATGTTGTCAGTGAACAAATTCAATTGGGACATTTTCTTCTCGAACGGTGGGGGATTTTCATCGCTAATGCTACCGCTTTCAACAATTTCAGCATCCGTATCAGCATTCAAAAACTTATTGGTCCCAGGTACCCTTCCTAAAATTTGTATGTTAGACTCGGCTGAGTTTTTAACCACTCTGACAAACAGATAAATCAATCCAACTGCGACACCTGCCTCCATGGAAAAAAAAAGTGTCGTCAATACTGTAATCACGAATGTGAATACTTCATCGTAACCCTTGGACTTCCAGTGGAATTGAAGCTGAGGTGGGCCCTCGCTCATCAACAGCAAACCGATAATGGCTGTTATTACACTAAGAATGCATTTTGGGATATAGTGCAAGTACTCCAACACATACGTAGCGGTCCCAAGAGAAATAAGTCCCATTATTGCGCCAGAGGACGTGGTTTTGGCAGAAATTGCGTTAATCTTTGATCGCCCGTATCCCCCAAATGAAGGGAGCCCAGCAAAAATGGATACAAAGATATTGATTGCCCCAAGAGCAACAAGTTCTCTATTGGATGAAATAGGTAAGTTGTAACGAGATCCAAGTGACTTCAGAGCCGTGGTGGACTCAAAGAAGCCTAGCATAGCACAAACCAATCCGGAGGAGGCAAGGTGTTTCATGAGTCTTAAGTAGCGCCATGAAAGTGGATTAAACATGGGAATTTCGGTAGACACCTCTGAAAGACGTCCAACTACCTCTAGACCGTTGTGATTCCATTTGTACTGTGAACACATCGCTGTTGATGTTACCACCACTATCAAGATTTCTGGAAAATAAACGGCAGCCTTGAAGTTCCTTCTCTTTGAGTTGCAAGCGAAAGTTTTAAGCCTGCGAATAATGACTATAGTAGCTAAGGCACATAAACTCACTCGAAGAGTGAGCGAGTGATACTCTTGAATATGGTTCACCACAAACATGAGTTTGTCGAAAGGGGAGTGAATATCGGGTGAGTCTTTATCTTTCGTCACTTCCTTGAGTATTTCTTCGAGACCTAGCATGGGAATCGATGCATTTATTATCATGACGACACCCACGCCAAATATGAAGCCTTTCAATAAAGAGTCACATAAAACATTATCCAAGAATCCAAACCTGCCCAAACCGAGCCCGAATAGCATGAACCCACTCAAAAACGTAATGGCGACAACATACTCTATTGGAGAAAGCTTGTACTTCTTTGAGTGGTGTAATAGCGGCTCGACGGCTTGTCCCACTATAAGTGAAATCGGAGCCTCAGGTCCAGTGATCATTTGAGGTACAGACCCCAAAAACATATAAACAAGCGGGGCTATGCCCAATGAGTAAAGCCCACAAGTAATCGGTACTTTAGCTAATGAATTAGAGTAGGAAATGGCCAAGGGAATTTGGAATGTAGCCAAAGATACACCTCCAATCAAGTCGCCCACAAAAAATTCAAAGCAGTATTGATTAATCCACGATAGGATGGGCAAATAGTAGGGAAAAAGCTCTCTCATGGAGGTTGTATGTGCTCCTGGTGCATACTCATGTGTAGTGGAAGAAAGTGGTTGTGAACCTTCTTCAACAGACGGCGACTTGGCGAGCCGTCCAATCAAAAACGAATCATCATCTGAACTCACATGTCCATCATAACCTCGAGAGTCACTAAATTTGAGTAGAGCGTCTCGTTCTGGGTTGACCCTTTTGTTGGAGATGAGTCTGTAACTAGGACTAGGACTGGATGTGTTTCGACTTTGCAGTGAAGCTTTCACTTTTTTGTCTCTTTCCGAAGACATCAGGGGCGATTGATTTGTTCCTTTTGCGCTAAGTGTTATATCATGAATCACTTGTGTGTAGTAATAACCGCTTCGCACGTGATAGGTACTAATTAAAAGATATATTGGTTGAGAACGTCGCCTGGGAAATAAAGTGTGGGGCCAGCAACGCGGCTGCCAGATACAGACAAACCAAAAACTAAATTCACTTTTTGAAATTTCATATTTTTAAGAAGCTATAAAATGTTTCCCCTGCTGATACGCTTTAAACATGAACTATTTGAAGACTGCTTAGCAAAATCCGGGGAAAGGGTTCACAGAAAAATACACGTTTGCTCTCAATGAGCAAAAGCTATTATAATCAATGGCGGATATAAAATTCAAAAATTGATATAAAGCTTGAAAAACACCTACACAAAATACAAATCAAATCGTTTATCTACTCAAGCAATCTTAATCATAAAACCAGCTATTCACGAGTAGCGAGTAAAAGTTTAGTGTTCTGACGACAACCTGCTCACGGGCTTCAAGGCCGATTACGGTGCGAAACTGCACAGTCGCACACGTAAAATTTTGAGACTTGGCTGAAGTTTAGTATCTGTATTCCCAAATGCTCCGTTCCATTTCCTCCTTGCGGAGATTTTCCAACTCAGCATTGAGACTTGACACACTCACTTTTGTCGAGTCAGCAAAAGGAGCTATCACACCGCCGTCTCTATCTGCAGTGACAGCAGCAAAGGCTCTTGGAAAGCCTATCACAGCTATCGTGGCCGGCCCAGACGGAGAGAAGATAGCCAGAATTGCAGCAAAGATCGATGGAGTTTCGAATGTTTTGCTAGCCAAGGGCGATCAATATAACCACTATCTTGCTGAAGAGTTGTCACCCTTATTCAAGGAGATTGTCGAGAGCAAGGGTTTCAGCCATGTCGTGACACCTGCTAGTGCAGTTGGAAAATCCTTATTGCCAAGATTGGGTGCATTGCTTGATGTGCAGCCAATTTCTGACATAATTAAAGTTGAATCCGAAGATACGTTTGTGAGACCGATTTATGCTGGCAATGCATTGGCTACGGTGAAATCCGAGGATAAAATTATCTTGTTCTCGGCCAGAGCCTCCAACTTTCATCCATCTGAAATCTCAGGCGAGGGTGTTACTATTGAAGAGGTGCGTGCTTCTGCAGAGTCAGGGAATAGAACTGAGTTTGTTTGCGAGCAGTTGGTTACCTCCGAAAGACCGGAATTGGGATCAGCATTGCGCGTGGTTTCCGGCGGTCGTGGATTGCAATCCAAAGAGTCATTCGATTCTTTGATTGAGCCTTTAGCTAACAAGCTCAACGCTGCCATTGGTGCTTCGAGAGCTGCCGTTGACTCTGGTTTCTGCGACAATTCCTTGCAAGTTGGTCAAACAGGTAAAATCGTTGCACCTGAATTGTACATTGCCGTGGGAGTTTCGGGCGCCATACAACATCTTGCCGGAATGAAAGACTCCAAGACTATTGTCGCCATTAACAAAGACCCTGATGCTCCAATTTTCAATGTTGCTGATATAGGCTTGGTCCAAGATCTCAATGAGGCAGTTCCTGAGCTCACTGAGAAGTTGTAAAGCTTCTCAGTAAGTAAATGAAGAAGTTCAATGGATATAATATAAAATGCAAGAGGCCTGCTCAAGTCTAAAACATTAGATTTTCCTGAAGAGAAACAACTAGACAATTGTAACGTAATGAATATCATCCTAATACCCAAGTCCACTGCATAAATTAGAGATACAGGTACTCATCGCCTAGACATCGGTCATAACGGCTTAAACGTAATGACGTGCAACGCAGTGGGGTGCATATTGCGCGTCCGCGCACTATCGAAAGCACATTGACAAGTAACGTTAAGTACAGGCTTCGCGAGCAGGCAACAAAAAAACATAGTCCATAACTCGGCTTTATCAACATAACCTGACAAGACGCAAGCCTTTCACATAGACTCTCTACCTAAACAGAAAAAGTTGACGTTGGGGAAATGTCTGAAAGAAGAAAGCTCGATATTGATCAAGACAGGGTCACCGTGTTACTTCTCATCAATTCGCTGCTCATAAAGAAAGCTCACAGCATATACGCTACAATCTTGAGCAATCGGCAGACAATCCAACAATTACTGCCGCAGAATAGACAGAGTATATTGGAGCAATACAACAACATCAACCGTCGACTACAATGCAACTTGAGTGTGCTTTCCTACATTAATGATACATACGTCAACGAGGAAGCCGCGCGCCAGCCAAATAGGCTTCAATTTCCTGTTATATTATCAACGCCGCCCGAAATGCCCGAACTAAGACTGTTATATAAACGGCTCCAAGATCTTTATCCCGAGGCTATGCAATTCCTCAAGTTAAAAATTCAGCAGATGAAGATCCAACAAGAAGCTCAGGGAAGGCCACCGCAAGGAAATCCTCAGAACGCAGGAAGCGCTCCAAACCCAGGTCTTCAGACGTCCCAAGGACTTCCTAATTCTGGAATGCAGGGTTTCCAAGGGTTTCCGCAGGGAATGACTCCTCAGAGCTCACAAACTATCCAAACGCCTCAAAATATGCAAAGCCCTCAAAATATGCAAGCGTCTCAGAATTTGAATAGCCAAAATACTAATTTGCAAACGATGCAGGGTATTCAGAATTCTCAGAACCCTACCCAGACCAATCTGGTGTTCCAAAACATGCGCAATGCCCAAAGCTTTCAAAACATTACAAACACACAGAATACTCCCAACCTTCAGAACATCCAAGGTATGCAAAATCCTCAGAATGTCCATGGGACCCCGAACTTCCAGAATCCTTCTAATGGCCTCCAGATAAACCCCCAGAACTTGTACAATCAGCAAGGTACTCGGAACGGCAATATGACACCGCACATGCATAATTCGGGTCAGCAAGTTCATGCACAGGGTCTTCAGTCCCAACAGCCGCCTCAGCAACAACATGCGCCAGTGCAGTCCTTGACACAGAACCAACATTCTACATTTAATCACTTCAACATTGCTCAAAACCAACCACAGCAACAATTCCAATCTCCTCAAATGAATTTGCTGCATCCTACGCCTGGATCGGTAGCTGCAAACTCAGGTCAAAAGCTGGTTTCACAAGGCCAACAACACATGCAGCTCAACCCGGCTCAGTTGCATCAAAACCAACCAAAGTATAACAAACTGCCAGCAGAGCTACCTTTCACAGATGGTATTTCGCCTCAGATGATGACGAAAGAACCCGAGCTACTGGCTTTTGTAGACTTGTCAACTTTTGGAACCGGAGACTACAAAAATCAAGACAAGAATACGGCACCGATCCTGTCCATATCGCCACAGCAAATACTTCAGCAACAGGGCCAAAACGACGTGTCATTGGACTTCTTCTAGGCCTATAGGCTGTTAATAGCTAATCATTATTTATTACATTAATGCGACATATGGAATCCAGGTCTGTATATTGCTGGAAACTTTAAATATATATCTCAAAATAGGTCATCTTGGAACTCCATATTGATTATGTCGCTGTAAGCGCCAGCCATGTTACCCATAGACGGGCGTGAACTGGGCATAAAAGTGTTGTTAAGGTTGGGTGAAGTTGGCGGCTTGTTTGAAATATCTCCGTACATTGGCATTTTGTAATCGTTTCTTGCGCCGACCCCATTGGGTACACCCGAAGGCTGCAACCATCCGGCATCATTTGTAATTTCATTCCATAATTGTTGTTCCTCATCTAGATAAGTGACACCTTCAATACCCTCAAGATCCGAATTGAGAAAGACGTCTCCTTTGGATTGATAATTATTTTGTTGAGGTTGAAAAGCGTGCTCTTGCTTCAAGTCTTCAGTAGGAGCTATAGTCGGCGTGTGTCTTTTGGAGGTTGCACGCGTCGCAGAGGGAACAGGGCCATTGAATTGAATGAAATCTAGATCTGACTGAAGTGGCTCCGAATTTTGTACCGAAAACTCTGGACTTTGTCTAAAATTCACGGTAGCTATCAGGTTATTCAAGGGAATGTCGTGGTGAAGGTCCATGGGTATGTCTGCATCACCGGTATCATTTTTGAGACTGTCGTCATGCTCTTGTAAAAGATGATTCATGACACCATTGAAATCTAAAACTTTGATTAATTTGAGGAGCTGTGCCCTTCTTAATGCGGCAGGATAGTTCCCGAGTTTTTTCATCTTGGTAAAGAGGCTCAAAGCATGATCTAGGTGTTCACAGGTTGCATCGTGTACACCGAACGAAGCGTTGAACAAAATCAATGTGGAAGCAGATGTGAAAAGGTATTCACGATCCATCCATCCGAAAAGAGCGACCATGTTTTGAGGTAGAAGTGCCCATATGGATTTGATGGTATTGATGGATGCTTGGAAAGAGGCATTGAGTAAAGTCAAGACGTTTTTGGAGTACTTCGAGAGATCCACATACTTCGGGCCTTCTTCTTGCGATTGGAGCTCCTTTAGTTTCTTGGTAGCAAAATGAAATAGTAATGGCCTGACCGCCAAATTCATTCCTTGGAAGTATTCCGTCATGAGATTGACAATTAACCTTGAAATTGTGAAGTTTGGAGCAGAGAAATCTACAAGTAGAAAGCTAGGGAGTGAGCTTTTCCACTTGAAAAGTCGTTGCACCAAATCCGAAACAACGGGAAGAATGTTTGCCGTGGGTTGTTTTGTGTATAATGAAGACAAAATGATGGCATTGATTTGCGTAATTGTCACACAGTTATTAATGTATTCTGAGGAGGGAAAAATGAAATAGCCCCGAACATCATTTTCATCTGCGGGAAAATTATCCAAAGAGATATCAAAGTCGAATGGCAACTCAGTAGAAACACTGTCATCAGCAAAACTGAGGGGTAGCCCTGCTTTTGAAGAAAGCATCCGCTCGTACATGTACACGGTCCACCAAATCCTGCGCCTGTGTTCCAATTCGAAACGATTCAAATTTTCCATATCTGCGTCAACATGCCAGCCTAAAATCAAGGTGGAACGCAAAGCCAAGCCAAAGTAGAAATAGGATGCAATGGTGCAGTCTGCCACCTGGAGATAGAATGCATATAGAAGCATGACCTCAATACCGCCATCTTTTGTAATGTTGTCGATTGCTCCAGATGCAAACAAACCTGTAAAAAGTTCTGAGGCTTGATAGAAAAAACCAGCGCCAGGAAGGGTATTTCTTTTCCCATGAAGTCTTTTCTTTGTCTTGTTCTTTCCGAATTTCTTGGCAGTATTATCTTCCAGGTTCTTTATGTGGGGGTCAGAATCAGTACCAAGATACATCTCACCAATGGCAAAAATCAATAGGATTTTGCAAAACCAGATAGTTTCTAGAATTGTGTCATCGTCGGTATCAGTCTTGATCAGATTCTCATCATCCGATGGAGACTGCTTCGGAGATATGTTTCTCTTGATAATTTTTTTATTTTCACTGGTATTTCCAGAATAGAGATTCATCAAGTACCTTTTGACGAGCCCCTCGTTGAAGAAATAGAAACAACCATCGTTATAGTTGATAAATGTATCAACCAAGAGGATGGCATAAGAATAAGATGGAAGTGTAAAGTTCACAGATAAACCCGGGCGAGTGTTTGTCTTGGCCAAGGTTATGTTATATGCATTTCCCTCTTTTTCGAGAATTCTGGTTTCTCGCTTCTTTTCATTGCGTACATTATCTGCAAGCGGGGAGCCATACAAGTTGGCGGGACTTTCAGCAGGAGTTGAAGCAGACGAATTTAGATGAAGCAAATTTGAATTGGGAAGGCTAGGAGCCATGTTCTGAATTTCAAGCCCAAATAAGGTCATGGATGAAGACCCCACATAAAGCTTTTCCCCAGTCTGGGACTGGATTAATCTGCCGTGCTTATCAAGAGAAGGGTGAATGACTTCGTTTCTTGGTTCATACGCATCCAGGATCAATGGCTCCGGGTCTTCCAAGCTCTCCTGAAGTGAATAGGACGACTGGAACAGTGGACGATGCTCTAAACGGCTTGGCTGCGGCTCAAGGGCTGGGACTTTCATTTGCTCTTGTTTGAGGCTATTACGGAGAGCAGAATTTTCTTTCTTTAGCTTGACAATATCGTCCTGGAGCTTGTAGAGGTATTTCTGTGAGACCACCAATCGCTTATTGTACTCATTGTACTCACATTTCGTTTTGGCCATCTGGCACTTCAGGCATGGCTGACCACCTGGACAGCGGGTGTGGCGATATCTGCATCTGATACAGGCTCTAGATGATTTATTCTGAGTTGGATGTTCACCAGGATAGGATGCTGATCCATCTCCGTCATAAATTTTTTGAGGTGCCAGCAGCGAGTTCAAGCCTTCTACGTCGCCCTCTTTGAAAGCGAGATTCGGAGACGCAGATGCCGAGGAAATGGTTTCTGCAGAAACCCCCTGCATTGTGCCTGGAGGATTCTTATCCATTGATTGGGGCAAAGGCCAGCTAGAATGGGTCAGGCGCTGTGGGGTCGCGTTCTGTGTATTTTTCTAGGGTTAGTGTGGACCAAGAGGTGCGAATTGGTCTGCGTGTCGCGACGATGACTAGTCGAGGCTTTGACTTGCACCATACAGGCAAATGCACGAGAGAGCCAAACGGGTAAATCACTTGGCGCTTGAATATTCTACTAAAGGGGCGTTCGGCATTTTACCAATATGAAATGTACTTTATTCATAAAGCCTATAAATTTTAAATTGGTGAACAACTAGGTTCGCATCTCAGTTAAGAAAGGGAGATCCTTCGCACTCAGAAATGATAGGGCTTCAGGCATTTTCGGACTAGTTCACTTTTAAATTGAAATGCGATTCAAGATGATTCTTCTTGCATCAAAATGCACTCTTGGCACTTTTCTTTTTAATATTCCCCTCAAAGTCACAATATTTGAAGACTAGTAGTTCATATTTTATGATGCATCTGGCTCATTTGAACCTTCCATCACTGGTAGTCTACAGTGATATTTGGAAATTCCATTCTACACCTGGTGAAATTCAAGTTGAATTCCTATTTGAGTTGCTCAAACTAGTTGGGGGTAACGTTCTCTTGGAACTGACCCATCACGTTTCCAGCAGGGTCGTAAGAACAGATCACATACATACCCTGAGAGCACTTCTTGTAAGCACAACCAACCTTAGTGGTGGCCTTCCAAACCACTTGGGTGAAGTGGTTGTAAGAGTTGGAAGAGTAGTCGTAGCCGTTAACCTCGTCGTACCAAGCCTCGAGAGCAGCAGTACCCGAGTTGTAGCCGACAGCCAAGTTCTCACCGTACTTGCCTCCACTGTGTTGCAAACCGGAGCCACAGGTGTACTGATCAGCGTAGTCCTGAGCGTACTTGTAGGCCGCAGCGTCCCAGCTCAACTTGTCTGCGGAGTGCAAGGCTCTCTTGGTGTTGTGAGCGTCCAAGATCTCTTTGGCGAAGTCAGCATCAGCGCCAGAGGACTGGATTTCAGCGTAAATACCATCAGAGGATCCAGAGGAGTTGGAGGATCCCGAGGAGCTTGGAGCAGCAGGAGCAGCAGGGGAAGCATTGGAAGGAGCACCAGCACCTCCGTTTGCAGGACCGGAACCGGAACCGGAACCAGCACCCTGGTTAACTGGAGATCCAGTTGGAGCAGCACCAGGGCCAGGAGCAGCACCACCAGCAGCATCGCCAAAGCCACCAGCGCCTGCATCATCACCAAAGTCACCGGCACCAGCACCATCTTGGAATGGCATGTCTTGCACCTCAAAGTTGTTGTTGTTGAAGTCACTTGGAGCCGAGTCAGATCCCTGGTTAGATGGCTGATCACCTCCAACGTAGTTTCCGTTAGCATCAACGGTAACGTAGTGGTACTGGGTATGGTAGTGGGTGACAGCGGAAGCCATGGAGTAAAGGGTGGCGGCAGAGAGGATAAAGGACAACTTCATTGTAGCTTGAAAGAGATTTTAAAGTAAGGAGTGAATAAAGGAGTGAATGTTCAGATGAACTGGATTGATGATAATGATGAGAAGAGAAGAGCTGGGGACGTGGCTTTATATATGAGCTAATTCGTCTAGCCGCATCGGGGTATGTGGGCTTGGCATATCGGCACCTTTTGTGCATGGAATAGGCATCGCTGCGTCGTCTGTTTCATAATCCAGCAGAAAAAGGTACGCCGAACGCGCTTTTTGGGCTTGGATAATGCAACCACGCTCGCTATTTGAATGCACGTCCTGTACCAGGCGGAGTATCACAGCTCCCACGATTTGCTTTTCCATACTTTGCTCACTCATTGCTAATTAAAAGTACTTCCTGATGCCTCGAAATATGTGGCTGAAACGGTTACCCATGCGGCCGTTTTCTATCACCAGAAGGTACAAACTCCTTAAAATCCAAAAGCTTTTCATACAAACCACTTCAATATTGATACGTGGGCTGATAATATTTTTTGAGGATTTACAATAGGCATTAGTTGCCTCAACCAGGAATTACTTTGCAACAATCACCACAGTGATATGCAAGATGCTGGGCTGGATCTCTACACTCTATGCACGCTCATTAGACTAGGTCATTTGTTTCGCATTTGAAGGCGGATGGTCGCCCCGTATAATGGCTTAGAGCTGCGGAACGCGAACTATTGTTCTTACATCAGCCCCTCAGCCCCTCAGCCTAACCATCAATGTGATGTACGATTGACAAATACTAAATACAATCAAAATTTCCAGCTTATTAATCGATAGCCGAACTTTACGAGCAATCTAGAATCAAAACTTGCGACTGATCTGGTGTCAAAATATGCGACCGATCTGGTGTCAATCTGCGGCCCATTTCTAAAGGCAACCTTTGCGACCAATCCACAGCCAAATTTGATGGCGACCGATCTTCAAATTTGGTGCCAACCGATCTTCAGCTTTTGGGACGATCGATGGTCGATTTTTCACAGCTTAGCCATTCATTTGTGCTACTGAAGCTTTGCGTATCTCTCTGAAACATGTAATAACCCCAGTGACTGAGTAGTCGTAGAGCTGCATGGTTTGTAGCGCTCTTTGTCATCACACATGCGAATACAGCCGGCAATGACGCGCTTTGATGATGTAAAAAGACCTCGTTTTCAGGCCAGACTCACTGTAACCCCTATAGGATGCATAAGCTCGCCAGAAGGCTTAGAGTTGTTTCAAGTGTTGGTTTCATTAAGTCTTGGAAGAGTCGATGGATTGTTCAGCATTCGGCACTATCGGGGTACTGAATCTCGAAACGCGATTCCGCATCATCTGCCCATTCATTTAAAAATTCAACTCCACTTTGCTGCAATAATGCCATATCACCAACAACACAGAGCTGCCGCTTTGGACGGGTCATGGCCACGTTAAGCCTCCTGGGGTCGGCCAAAAATCCTACCTCGCGATTATCATTGGACCGCACAAGTGAAATGATGATCACCTCCTTTTCTCTGCCCTGGAAGCCGTCAATAGTCGAGACCTCTATTTTCTCAAAATGTCCCAAAACCTTCTTAAGCACCGAAACTTGGGCACTGTAGGGTGAAATGACGCCAATGTGCTCGGGAGGGACGCCTGCATCCAAGAGAGAGTTCACGTGCGAGATCACCACCTGCGCCTCCATCTCGTTGTATTTGGAACCTGTGCTAAAAGCCAAGCTTCCCCTTAAATCTTCGCTCTGCTGCTCAGGAAAGTCTCCGCCTTGAGTATCATACCAGATACAGGGCACCGACGTGAGGTCGGATTTTTGCACATTGGGCATATCGCATAGGAGAATCTCTGCGCAGCATTTCGCAGCCTTGAGCTCTCCAGCGTATAACCGGCGCGAGGGAAAGTCCATGATCTTGACGTTCATCCTGTACTGGATGTTGAGCAATTTGCGGTAGTCATCTCCACCCAAGTCCTGAATGAGGCGGTCGAAAAGCGTCTTTTCTAAGTTGGCCACCTGCTGGCCTTGCAGATGGAGCTTCTGTGCTGTCTCGAGCGACTCCACCGTTGGTGGCAATTGCTTATTATCTCCCGCAATTACCAAACGGCGACAGCCTAAGTGGTTTATGAGCGGGATCCAGCACTGAGGTTCAAGCGCCTGCGATACTTCGTCAATTATGATGGTGTCGAAAAAGGGATTTTCCGGTCCGTATTTAGCATCTTTGTAGATGTTATAGAGCTCACTCGATCCTGCACCATGAAGAGTACTCAAGATAATATCGGCGCCGGAAAGAAGATCCAGAATACTTTTTCTTTCACGTTCTCGGAGCTCGCTTTTAAGCTGCTTCAATTCGCCCCAAAGCGCCCGCCGTTCGCCATACCGCTTGCACTTTTTGATTTGCGCCAAAGCATCGCTTATATCTTTTGCAATATCCTGAAGAATGGAGTGGTTTTCGCTGCCCAGAACCGATCCCAGAGACTTGGAAAGCACATCGAGCGAGTGCTGGAGGTTTGTCTGTAAGAGACGTGCGGGATGCCCGATTCGGATGAGTTTTTCAGGGCTTCCCCAGGGAGTTTTTGAGGGTTTTTGAGCTTTCAATTTTGCAGATTTTGTAGTTGTTTCAACTTTTAGCGTTTTCAGACTGTCTTTTTTCAAAGCATTGGCACTGTCTTTTAAAGTCCTCGCTTTACGCTTAGTTTGGGGAAGACTCATTTCGGCAAATGCCGGCGCAAGCCGTTCGAGAATATTGTCGACGGAGATGTTAGACGCTCCACACACGAGAATTTTTTCTCCATGCCGGAATTTGAGCTGCCTTATGAGCTCAATGAGCGTGTATGTCTTTCCAGTTCCCGGAGGACCATGTATAATAGTCACAGGGTTCTTCAAGGCAAAAGAAACGGCTTGTCGCTGAGAATCGTTCAAATTCGGGTCATAGAATTCGAGATCGGATTCCCCATTCGGATCAGCACTCTTTCTGGTTCCCGGAGCAAATTTTTCTAGACCAAGAAGAAGGCGGATCACGGGACCCATTTTGCTCTCCTCCAATTTCAGCAATCGCGTCATGGCCTGTATCATGCGTTTGTACGTCACCGAGTTCGTGAGCTTGACCACCCACATACGGATGTTATCGTTGCCCGTGTTGTTGTAAAGGGCCAAGAGGTTTTCGTCCGAATTATCCTCTTTCACCAGCACCACCACGATTTTCCCCGAAAGCTTGGTGACTACTCCCTCAAGTGCCGACTCTTCGTCTTTGGCGGCCGCCATTCTATCCAACCTAACAATATCGCCCACACGGAGCGAACCAGCTGCAATTTCCTCACCGGGCTGGGAAAAAGCCGGGTCCAATGTTAGCTCAATGAAAGTTTTGCCTGCCAATCCCGCCCGGATGTTACTCATCAATAAATTGGTAATAGCCAAGCCCAAAGAGGCAAGTTTCCGGGCGCTGTAGTTTTCGAGATATGCGGACGTGAGGAGTGTATCACATTGCTGTTCCAATTCAATGGCCCGAACAAATGCATTGGCAAAACTTTCTTGCTTAGACATAATGTTTATGGATGTGAAAATAAGTGCGTGTGTGGAAATAATAAGTAAGTAGTGAGGGAAAAATTGAGGAGACAGAGAACGAGAAGCAGAATTTGATGGACACAAAAGTATTTAAAGAATAGGTTCAATGCTCTCAATTATCTTGATGGTATTTCATACAATAAGATACACCTGAACCTATTTAAAGATTGAAACTGATTCTGGTGAGAGTCGCATACACGCAGTCACGTGTATGTACACGTGACATAGATTACCAATCTACACCAGAAGCTATGAATCTGGCAAAATGAAGAAGTTACTATGAATGTGTGGGCAGCTATCAAATAAGGGCGTTTGTGGGGTTCAAGTGTGGCGATTCATCAGCTGGAAGTCATCGAGACTGCGCCCGGTTTGGTCCTTGATCAACTTACTTGTTTCCTTCCCAACATAATCAAGCATGAGGTTTTTCTGCTTAAAGTATCCACTAAAACGTAAGATCGACACGAACTTGTCGTAGCATGATTCGCCAAAAGCCAAATACTTGGCAAACCAATTCCTTACGTCTATAGACGAGAAATTGGAAGTATCGAAAACAAGGCCCGTGTTGCGGTGGATTCCAGCGAGAATCACGGAGATAAGAACCAAGTCAATGCCATAGTGGGTCAACTTGCCTAGCTAAATATTAGTCACAGTTCGAAAATTCTGGACCAAAAATAGATACATACAGACATTACTTTAGTGTAAAACGTGGACGAAATTGAGGACGCGCAAGCCACCCGTGTTCACGCCCAACCCTGTATATAACCTCACACTTTGATAACCTCCTTTAGAGTAACAATAGAATCTTCACACAGGAAAAGAAGATGACTTTGGTGTCGCTCGATTAATTGTAAGTAGAAGAGAGGGACCAAATTAGTCCAATCAATGCTTGAAAATAATGCTTTCATCAGGCCAAATACTGACTGTAACGAAAAGCAGGCTGCAGTGTAAAGCAGACTGCAAAATAATCACACTATGAACAATAGAGGGTATATTGTGTTGAACGTGAAGAATCAGTACATCAGAGATGTACTACACGTTCCATGCGACTGCATGTAAGCAGGACAGATGAAACAGTGATATGCAGAAATGTGCGATGAGTGGACGACGTCCGGCGAAAAAGGGAGCGGGCGGTAACGATACAGAGAAAGAGGACGACGCTGTATTTATGAGAGTTCTTAGTATAGTTTAGATACAGATAAGAATAACCGCTCCAGTTTATGCGTTAGTAGATGGCAAAGCTCAACATATTGAATACAGTGGTTATCGAAGCAAAGAAACACCTAAATTTCGTGTGCAAAAATGGGATCAGACAGGTGAAGGTTAGCAGAAAGCGACTCTGAATTAGGCAACGAACTAAGGATTACACACAATTCTATAGAGTCTAGAAGTTCTGAAACTCGAGAATAACTCGCCTAACCACCACCTCGAGATTTCGCAGGAGCATTGTTCTCAGAATCCCCATTATATTGCATAAATTGGCTCACATCCTCACGAGATCTACCCCACTATTTAATCTTTAAGAAAAAGACAATGCAATACAGGGGTGTGTTCCGGGGATAAGATCTACTGCCGAAAAAAATGGTTCGTTATGCAAGAAGATCTAATGGCAATATCAATTGATTGCAACGTGGGGAAGCCAAAATCAGACGAGAAAGAAGAGCCCTAAGTTGGGCCGTTACCACTACATAAGGAGATACTCGCCACAAAGAAAACACCTCATCAATATCAGATACAACATACATCCAACAATCAATATGAAAACAGCCATCATTGCCTCCGCTCTTCTTGCATCTGGTGTGCTTGCACTGCCTGCCGGAATCATACTTGCAGTTGAATTGGACGGAAAGTTGATACACCTCTACAGCGAATCTGTTGGTGACAACAAGTACTCTGTCTTGGGCTACGGAAAACCCGGTATGGGCCAGTCTCTTCACTTGGATGGAGAAATGGTCTATGAAGGCCCAGAGAAGAATCCTTCCTTTGTTGGACGAGTGGGCACAAACTGGTTGGGCTACGCCAAGGCCGATGGCTTCGGTACTAAATTCCGCTTTGATAAAACTAACAAGGTGACCAATCAAAAGTTTTACGCATGCCTGGGCCTCTTGAGTGAAGGAACAGAATTTGCCTACACCTTCACCAGAATTCTGTTCAATCAAAATGCCCAACCAGGATGCTTTCCTGTGGATATCTACAAGATTAATCTCTTGTAGTAATTCTTTGACCAATGTCTAAAGAATCCCGGTGCCACATTGTTATACATTATTGAGACTTAAAAAAAAAAACGTTAAATGTTTCTGTGGTCAATTCACAAAATTTTATAGTAATGCAGGTAAGGCTTTTCACAGAAAGTAACCCCATTTTTTCAATTAATACCAGCCTTAGTAATAACTTTTACGTTAATGCAAGCAGTATTCTAGTAACGATAATTATCCTTTATAGTAGCACTGAAAAATTGTAGTAATTAATATTATCCTTAGTTTTCCAATAAGGTGAATGACGTCAAATTTAAGCTTGATCATCTGATTTTTTTTCATATTCATTATTATACTTCGAAACCCTTGTTACTCATTGTCATATATATTATATATTAGTCATATTAGTCAAGTTATATAAATTTATTTTTCATCGAACTTAAAATTTCATATTAGCATTATAAAAAAGTCTATAATTCCAGGGCCCTGAAATCTTAACTTTATGTAAAAGTGTACGAAGAAGAAATAAACTTTTAACAACACGAAAATGAACTCCAAGTGTTTGAAATTGGTTTCAAAAACTTAATGAACACCAACAACCCAAGAAGAGGACTAAAACTTGGGGTGATTGAACCGACACTTGTATGATTCTTATGCCTATTAGTAATTAGTTAGGTCATGGATTATATAAGATAAATGTTAGATCCACCATAGGCAGGGCCCTGCCTATGGAGGTATTATGAAGCTTCTCAGTCCGATTGTTACAATGGCTATTGTAAACGCCGTGTCACGACCATGGTTGTATGAAGTACTATGATGGTCCTTTCGGCTAATCTAGAACAATCCTTACTATTGTTCTAGTGGAGAGTTTTTCGATGCCACCTTTCTCGCAAAGTTATCTAAACCACTTCGGTGCCTCTCTTTGAGGAACCATCAACGAATACAAGATTAGGCAAACACACGTTATAAAGAACATAACAATTAAAGTGGTAAATAGTACTGCAAGTAGTAGGGGTACACACAGTATTCTAATAAGGAATGTTCAGCTAAATTTAATCAACGAACATTAAATTATAGTGATGCATGTTAAGTAAAATGCTCTACAAATACTACTGCACGAGTCATATGCCAGGCCAGTAACTCGTCCTTATTGCACATAATACACGGCCGGAGACTTTTGGGAGTGACCGGTTCAGAAGCCTATCACATTAGCTCAAATTCTTGTCTGAATGTTTGACCAGTCTGTTAAAACAGTAAGTCCCGGATTTTGGTATTAACTCTGCTGGTGGATTCTCTTGACTGCAGGAGCTACACCATCACTAGTCCATTCCCTGAGCCGTTTCAGCGAGCCAGAGAGAACGCCAAATCGCAAAGCCAACTGGTCCACGTTGAGTTTCACGTGATGCGACACCAGATCAATACTTTTACATTTCATGACCTCCAACCAGGTCAAAGCGCCAAACCTCGCTACCAACATCTCCCCACCCTTGAGAGACACGTGCTGGATCCGGTATCCCAACTTGAAGACTTTGTTCTTGAGACCTTCGCTCACATGTGCCAAGTTAATGGAGTTAAATATCCACTCCATCACCTCTCGCTGCAGCAAAAGGCGAAGGTCCAGGTCGTTGCGCACACCGCACGCAAGCTGGTCCACTAACCACGCCACTTGTCGGTAGTAATTATCTTCCCCAAGGTTTTTATCGGTACGTATAAAGAGCATGATCGCCTTAAAGAGCGGCACTTCGAAGCTCTTGATCACTGGCGTGGATAAGATGTAGTGCTTCACGCGGTCGTACATGAAATGTCCTGGATTAATAAGAATCTTCAGGAACGATGCCACCATGTACCAGACCAAGGGAATCAGGTGGTCGGCCAGCTTCACGGTGTGGAGAATTGAGGCGATGTAGATTTTCAAGAGACTCTTGTGCTTAAACTTGATGGATTTTCTGCCTTGGTGTTTAGCCTGCTCAACGGGGGTTTTGCTCCAAGCCTTGCCATACTTTTTTGTCTTCTTCTCTTCCTTCTTCTCTTCCTTGTCATTGTTCTTCTCTTTTTCATTATTTTCTTCTCTCCTCTCTTCGGAGGCCTTGGTGATCCTCTCAAGGAAATTGAGCATTCCATGCAAGAAGACAACGCAGTGGTCTCTAATCGCAGGATTTGCCAACGAGGCCACTATGAACCGGAGGACATGCGAACCAATAATGCCCTCTAAGTCAAACTCAAGCTGCCCTTCAACCTCACTTACAAGCTCTTGGTTGTTGAGAATAAGCTGGATAAGAAACTCGGGGTCATATGCTTCGCCTGCATACAAACCCATCTCTCCGTCTATGGTGTTCATAATTGAGTTTTTGTTCAAGGTCACCGTGAAGCTTGATTTGCTGGCGGAAATCAACTTTACACGCCCCACTAACTCAAGCTCATTCTCTTTGAGTTCATCGATGAAGTCCCAATCGGTCACGTGCACAATCCACGACACCATCAATCTGGCTTCCATGGCCACCAAGATTTCCTTGATGACCAAATCCTCACTTGTTGTTGTTCCATTATAAAGTACTACCACCTGCTTAAGCAAGCCTTCTGTTGGTTTGATACTCTTGAAGAGTTTCTGAAGAAGTAAGGCAGACTCAGTTCTCAAACCAGTCTCTTTTTCCTCGGGCAATTCACAGAGAACCATCTTTTCGTTGGTGACGAAAATTTGCACCAACTTATCAAAATTCAATTTTGGATGTAAGATCTTGGAAATGTGCACCAAGCATTCCTGGGAGCGCACCCATTTACCATGTGCCAAAACAACTTCTGCCTGAGCCTGCAAAATCTCCAGAGGAACTTTTTGGAGGAGAGAAGATTTCTTGGCGAGAACAGAATGCAAGGCATTAAGGAATTCATAAAAACGAAGCGAGAGAGAGTTGCATTCAGCAAATTTCCTGGTAACGTAAAGCATGGCCCGGTGAAACCATACAGGCACTTCCTGCAGGACGTCCTCATCCAAGCAGGTACCAATGAAAGTAGCAAAAAGGGCCGTCATGGAGTTTTTGTTGCGGGAATTTTTGTGGTTAAAGACAAGTGGCAGAATTTCGGCAGGGCAGAATTTTTCGGGGTATGCGATGAAGATTTTTAACGATTGGTGCCAATTTTCCATTGATTTGGCGAGCTCGACCACTTTTTCAGATGATTTTTCAGCCACTTTGGGGTAAAGCGGCGCCAATTGATAGAGCAACGAGTTGTCGATCGAAACTGTAAGCAAAAACTGCTCAAAAAGTTCGGTATTTTTTCCTCTCACACAGAACAAGGAATGGAACCGGGGCTCTTGGTACAATTGTGACACTTCTTCAAGCGTGGAAAACAGTATGTCCTGAATAATGCCACTTACTTGAGGAGACTGGATCTTAAGGAGGTGATCTAAGTCTGGACTGAAAGGCACGCTTCTCTCAATAAAAATCTCGTACACCTTCAAAACTACCAACTCGTTGTTGAAGCACGCAACAAGCTTTTGGAGCTGCTCATTCGTAAGTACCCAGAGCATTGATCTCAATACACTTTGGATTTTTGTTTTCTGCTTCATGCTCAAGATTTGAAGTAAGAAAGAGGACACTTTTCCGAAATCCAAGCGATTTTCATTGCTCAAGTTGGCATTGAGCTGCTTGAGCAACTCATTGTAGAGGGAAATGGCCAAGGTATTGGAATCAGAAAGCTCTTCGGAGATATCGAAGAAGCGGAAAGTTGCCGGGTCCATAAGCCATACCATGGCCAGATCTGAGCCCTTTAAATTCATGCAATAGTCACCCAAACGAGAAAAAGTCTCAAAAAGCAACTCTTTCTTTGGCTTGTGGAGCCTGTTCAAGAACATCACTGTTTCGGCGAAATCCATAGCGGACCAGACTCTCTTCTTCAATTTTAACGAGGAGAAGTCCGGCACGTAATCGAAACCAAAAGCCTTGAAGAGTTTCTCTACGCCTCTCTGCGGTTCGCCAATCAAAATCATTTGTCTTGAGAATCCCCGGAGCCATGTCTGTACAGATGCATCCAAGAGCAGATTTTTGTTAAGATAAGCCACTTGTTCGAGCAAAACCACTAGAAAAATGCTAGTTCGTTCGTAGCTGGAGCTGCTCTGGTCCAAATACTTGTATGGAGATTTTAGACACCTGCAAATGGTCTCGTCAAGCAAGTTGAAAACAACTTCCAGGTCAGTTTTGGCAAGCGTGTCAATGAGCACTGAGACAGGTGACTGCACCAAATGATCACTAAACGACAAGCTCAGCTTGACAAGTCGGTCCAAGATTCTGAGAACCTTTGTCTTGAGAAAAGCATTTCGGGATAAAAGTAAAAGCGACGTGAAGAACGAATGCGTCCCGGTTTTGTTCCACCATTTCAACTCGTTTTTGGACTGAATGGTGAGATAATTATCCAAAAGAACCAAATCGTAGCTTGTGCAAGAATCAAGATCGATGGAGCTCACTTTCTGTGCTACCATGGCAATGATGGCTGATGATGAGCTTTTCGGAGCCACCTGAGCTAAAAGCGACAAGACGGAAGTAGCCGTTAATTTGAGGATACGGTTTTCGTGGGTCAAAAATGGGGCTAGCGACTTGGCAGGAGGCAAATTACTGACAATGGATTCAGTGAGAAGAACTGACACATTTCCCGAGCTTTTGACCTTGCTCAACTGCGTATGCACCAACTCCAAGCCAATCTGCTTAACCAAGTCATTGGGGAAGGCCAAACATGACTCCAACGCATGCTTTGAAAGAGGCAAAAGAGCCACATTCTCGTATGAAAATGGAATCTGCAGCGACTTGAGAATCTCTAGGTAGAGAAGCGACCGGCCCATCCAATAACTATTGAGCATAGGCTCATGGAAACCTCCATAATTGGAAACGAGCCAGGCCATGTATGGACCAACAAGCTCGGGTGCTGAATTAAGGATGGCCATGGCGAACCCCAATTGGGTATTATCTTCCCAGGGCTTCATGGAAGAGAGGAGCGTGTGGAGCAATTTGTTGTTAATCTTGAATTCCCTTCCGTTGATGTTGAGTGGGCTTCCGAACTCGTTGATGGGGTACAAGAGCCCCTTGCGTCTGTCGGAGACCAAGGTGGTCATAAATGCAAGAAATTTGGTTTTAAAAGTTTGGAACTCGTGAATATCCTTATTATCGCTTTCTCTGGGAGTTTCGGTCATTAATGAAAATAACGAACGAAGACTCAAGAGGGCGTTTTCGTTGAGGATACGACACTTGGTGGAGCGCATAAAGTTCAGTTCGTCCAAAACCTGCTCTTCAAGAAAGACCATGATTTCGTTCAATCTCTCGTACCTTTCCATCTCCAAATACTTCCAGAATTGGTTCATGACTTGAAAATTCGTGAGAAGCATCATTTTGACCGTAAAATTCACGTTCCGGATAAGTAGAAGCCAGAACTCCACTACCGCGTATCGTATCGACGCATCCGACACGATTTTTAGATCAAAATTGTCTCGTGAAGGCACGAAAAGTTGGTGAAAATGCACATTGGTGAATTCAAATCGGTCTAGAAAGTCACCCGTCACGCGCCGGTTGCCCAACTGCACCAAACAACTCATCACCTTGAGTACAGCAGTAACTGGCTCAGGTTCCCTGCCAGCAAACACGGTGTACGCAGTGCGCAAGTTACCTATGAGCTTGGTATAGAACTCCACCAAGCGCTCGTTTTCCTCGACCAAGGCGAGTTTCGTCTGCAACGAGTTTTCATCTTCAAGAAAAAAGGCGATTTTGCCGGCAATTTCCGCAAGCTGAATCCATTGACGGTGTACTTTCTTGGAATCGTTTTTAGAGTTAAAATATACCAAATTGTCCACGGCTGTGGTAAGGCCGTCCTTTCGGAGAAAGTCTAAGATGGGCGTGGGGTCTTCCAAAATGCCGATGGACGAGGCGATCCGGAGATCTACCACATTTTTTGCGTCGTAGGATGTGGACATTTTGGAAATATTGTACTGGAAATTGTCAAGCCAGTTACAAAAGTTGACTATTTCACTCCTTACTCTTTATCCGACACAGGGATGCTAAGATGCTGTTTCAGTCTGTAGTGCGAGTAGTGATGAGATGATTTTTCGCGCACGTGACCTATATCCAGGATGAGGACCCTAAGATGCTTAATGATATGCTGGTATCAGCTCTAATGCAGCTCTATTTTAGATCGGTTCAGTTCAAATCAGGTTATATTTATTCCATTCTGCTTGTTTCAGCTCTATGTGGTTTGTACTACTCCTATACGTCCAACATATTATATACAGGATAACAAAGCATTAGAGCCCGGATTTACCCAAAGTTGACAAGTTTAAAAGTGATATTTGAATTTGCAATTTATCAGAAAATCAACCGTGAGCATGGTAGAACGGTAATGACTTGGACTGACGAGTTGACGGGCACGTGTACAGTTGTGGTTTAACATCAACCTGGGGAAATTAGTGCGGGTGTCTGCCCAATAATTGAGGATTTGAATACCAATACCCCAGGTACCATAAATTTATCAGAGAAAACATTTTAACCTCAAAGTATCCAAACCGGGGAAAACAAGACTTATAAAAGATAGGTGAGCACTCCAGGAGAAGCTCTTGACCTAGGTGCAGATTCACTTAATGCGGTTTCGCTAGAGTGATCAACATGAGAAGTATTTCTACTGGGTCTGGTGGAGGTCATATTTATATAAGCTTCCACATTTGTTAGATAAATTATTTCGCAAAACATTAGGGGGTAGGGGATTCTTTTATATACTACAATAAGCCTTTTACAAAAAGACTGAAAATGCAAGACTGATCGTTTTGTGACCCGCGGTGCACAAGAATCGCTATTTGCGAACCTAGGCTACCAACAATAACACAGACTTCATGCAAACACGGAGTAAATACCAAGACAAAGAGCCCAAAGCTTAATAAAAAAGCTTAGGGTAGATTATATACTAGTCCACAGGTGATACGTTACGCGAATAGCGTAAGTACCATACCAAGTCATAGAATACCACTGGAAACAGGTAACATACCACAGTACCGATCCATGAGAATAGGTAATACAGACGACCATTTCGAAATTTTTTTGAAAAGTCGATATATTAATAGTAGTAAAAATAGAACATATAGAGATGTACGCAGAAAAGTCAGAAAGAATTTTGTTGGACCATGATTTAGCCTTTTCTACACATTCTCACTGCTATTGCTCTGTGCGCATCCACATCATTTCCCCCACCCCCTATGGACATATCACATAACAATGAAACAGTACTATTTTTAATCACGTAATACAAGAGGTAAATTATTGCCTTTATGAAACCAAGGCACTGATTTCCAAAATAAAAATAATGTGTTCATGTAGGTGACATGGTCTAATTGAGAGCTATGAGTTCATGAGTACTCCGTGAAGTATTGAGATATATAATGGACTTTACTACTTCACTCTATTGACAATAAGGTTTTATAAAGGTATAATAGAATCGACATATAAACAAAATATATGATACTGAAATAGAAAATAGAGCCAGAATAGAGGAGCCAGAATAGACAATAGAAATATACAGATAGACAGAAATAGAGATAAAGACGGCTAGATTTACGTAAGAATAAGCTATCATACCCGTCAGTTCATTCCATAACATTCCTGAATTTCTAGATCTCTGGTGTTAAGATCCCTTTGCTCTGTTCAAATCTGGTGGTGCATATGCACTTCCTAGCCCCACTTATCTATACTCAGTATTGCTCGATTATTGTTCAATCTTTGCTTAAATATTTCTCAAAAAATAACAAATTTTTACTCAAATATTACCCAATTAAGTACATGTATTTTGAGTGAAGCCCGACCAAATAAGGGGCTTCCCCATAAAAGTGCAGAAAACACGAGTGCGGGGATTCAAAAAACCGATTTTCCCAGTATCGTGATTAAGCACCGCTCTAATCGTGGCTAATGTTGCACCAAGCCCGTGGCTCAGCGCAGCAAAATGCGCCATTACATCATATCACGCCAGGAAGCGCACGCACCTGGCCAAGGAAAAGAAGCCATTGGCGACCACGGCCAACATAAGGAGGAGTTTCATTTCGTAGTGGCCGATACTTGGCTCGAGGCGCAGATACAAAATACTAATCTGAGACATGGAGCAAACGGTACAAAATGCCGCATCGGAGCGGGGTTGGCGTGGTTAAATGTGTAATGATATCATTGCGCATGATGAGGTTGCGAACCCGGGCGCCACCACAACAAGCCCCTACAATGGTTAGCCGAAATCAGCTGAGACCAAACCTCATTCTAGATCAGAGGTCCCATACCAAATTTTAGATTTGCTATTCTAGATTTGAAAAGAACTTAAATCGTAACCATTCTAGAATTTTAAGTCGAGACTATATTAACCTTAATGTGTGCAGCATGCCGGAAGAAGCGTAATATGAAGAACAACGTGTACAAGCTCACCCACAGCCACTGTCCTCTTGACTACAGCCTAATACAGGCTCTCGTCTAAAACCCAATACAGCCTCTGATTTTCTTCTGATACAGAAAGTACAGCTAATACGGCCGGGTGCAGCATAATACAGATAATACAGCCTCATACGTCTATTACAGATAACCCCAGAAGCCTAGTTAGTTGTAGCCTGTAAGTGGAAAGTATAAGGATTACCTAGTTGCAGGAGACCAGTGTAAATTTCATAGGAGATTCCTTTTTAAGTATAGCTGCACCTGCCAGGATCATAGCATGTACTGCACCATAACTTCTTGTATGTTCGATATGATCTATTATCCCCTTTAATGTCGATACATGCCTTGTCATGTAGGTTATAAGGCCATGTCCTATTATGTCCGTAAACTCTATTATTTTCTATAATGACCGTAAAGTGCTGAGCTCCTGCATGTTCCCCGGACTCGTCCTGCCAGACTCCTTTGCCGAGCCCAGTACGTTAGTTTCCAGGCAGTTTCAAAATTGCGGCCGTTTGTTCTGCCTTCGCCACTACCGCATTGAGTTTCTTTTCGCGCGAGGTGCGTCTTATTTTTAGTTTTTCTACCCTCGAAAGCCATCATAACATTTCCACGGTGATTTTTTAAGGCGACGGTCCCCGGCTATTTTGGCACCGCAGATCTTTTTTGGCATTCGTTTTTTGCCTGACTACCCCTGCTTTTTCTACCCCTGCTGCTTCATACTGCACAGGACTCGGCCGAACACTTCATTACTAAGGCACTTTTCCCCATTCCTGAAACATTCTCGAAACAGGTAACTACTGCTTCTCAGGCGTCACATCACTGCGACAGGACCATTGTTATACCTGAACCTTACTTGGCGCTGCCGATCCGAAACGAGAAACTCCTTTCTTTTCTGCCGTCCTTGAACCGATAGATACTTGCCATACATAACATTGAATGGACTTCCAACGTCTAACTTTATCCAATACGCCCATACATAACTACTTAACCTTCTGTTAAGTGGTATAAGCACAATCAACACACACGACACGGAACTGTTAAGTGTTATCAACTCAAACCAACTATTTTCATCTAACTTTTACATCCTGTTATAACTATTGTTATAACTATTGTTATAACTATCATACACTGCTCCTTATATATCAGTTACCATGTTTGAGGAAAACCTCTCAGATACAACTCACAGTCCCATGTTCAGCTTGGACAGTTATCCTAACTTACCCAAACAATACCGACTCCTCAGCTTATTGGGAGAGGGCGCATTCTCTAGCGTCTACAAAGGAGAGCACATCGAAACCAAGGATGTGGTGGCCATCAAAATCATTAACAAGCTAAATCTCTCTACCAAGCAGTTGTTCAACATCAACAACGAGATACACGTGATGAAGACTCTTAACAAATCCGGTGGCCAGGAAAACGTGCTAAGATTAATAGAGTCCTTTCAGACTGAAGAAAACTGCTTTTTGATCCTTGAGTACTGCGACGGTGGAGAGATCTTTAACAAGATCATCGAATACACATATTTCTCCGAAGACCTCACACGCCATGTGTTTTTGCAGCTCTTGAATGCCATTTCCTTCTTGCACCTGAGAAACGTGGTGCACCGTGATATAAAACCGGAAAATCTTCTTTTCAAGAGCATACCAATGAAGGAGCGGAGTGCAGAGGAGTTTAAAGCCAGCCTCCGCAAATCTGACGACGAGTCCAAGGTTGATGAGGGTGCCTTCATGCCCGGCATCGGTGGAGGAGGCGTTGGCATGATCAAACTAGCCGATTTTGGCTTGGCCAAGCAATTAAAGCCAGACCCAGCACAAGTGGGCTCGTCCCACGCATTCCATGGCAACTTGAAAACGCCTTGCGGTACAGCTGGCTATACCGCTCCCGAGGTGATTCACTGTGGCGTGGAGACTACTAAGAGAAGGTTCAAGAGCTCCAAATCAAAGGCCAACTTCTACTCCAAAGCCGTGGACATCTGGTCTCTCGGCTGTTTCTTATACACAGCACTCTGTGGCTTTCCTCCATTTTATGATGACAACTCCGAGGCTTTGACGCGCAAGATCCTTACGGCAGACTATGTTTTCTTGGAGCCGTGGTGGGACGAGATCCTGGACGATGCTAAGGACTTAATTTCCAAGATGTTGGTGGTCAACACCAAGAATAGAATCACTCTTGATGACATCTACAACCACCCATGGATGGCCAATGCTGTGGCTCTCGAGTCGCAGAGCTACTTTCCAGAAACATACAACCTTAACAGCTCGTCTAGCTCAGTTTCGCTTACACCAAGTACCCACAGCACTTTAAGGAAAATTCCCAGTCCTTTGGGTAAAACTAAGGCGTTGGTTTCTCCTGGTGTTGCCATCAAGCAGCTCTTCAACAACCCCGCCATGTCTCACGTGAGCACCAAGCTGTTGGCACATTACGCCCAGTACAAGCGGGAGAAGTTGAAGACAGACTCTAAAAACGTCAAGTTTGATGTGGGGACGTCTTTCATCTCAAAAAAGCCCCTCATAATGCCTCGTACGCCCAACCCCATAACGAATGTGAGTTTCAAGGACGTGTTCCAGAATTCGGGGTACAGTTTCAGCGACGATAGTAGCGCGGACTCGGAGTTGTCCGAATCCGATGTTAATGACGATGCGAATGAGTCCGATGTTTTGAACGAATCAGATTTAGTGGACTCGGATTTAGCGGACTCAGATGATGATTCTGAACTTGGCGACGTGCAATCTATACACGAGTTCCTGGTGGAGGAGGATGCACTCGTCGATTCAGCAAATGCAGGCTTGACGCACCTTTCCATTCTGTCGACGTCTTTCTCGTCTGAATCGCTGAAACTGACCAATAATGGAGATGAATATGCCACGCGGCTGTCTTCAATCATAAGCGGTGCCAATGGCGACTTCAAATTCACGCTTAATTTGAATGACTCCAATTTGCTCAGACGCCGCTCGTCTGTGAAAAGCAGCACCGCATGAGTTTGTGAATGCCCCAAATGAGACCGTCAAGCACTGGTCTAAGAGATGCATCACGTGACTGTAGAATGGAATGTTTGAAATATGGAATGGTAACTACGGGATTAGTCACAAGGTCATGTGACTATCGATAATAAACTAGGGTCTTTAGCCAGTTATATACAGTTATATACAGGATCGTTCTACAGTCTTTAAAGTATAAATATATACGGTCACTACTTGGCATTCCAGAAACAGGGTAGAATCTAGAAATTTAAAGTCATATATACCATATTGGTAGCGTATTCATAATGTTGTCAAGTGTATACGAAAAATTAAAAGGAATTTGAAGCATTCAGTTGTAGCATTGGTAATAAAAGAACAAAAATGGCTGTGGATTGAAAAAGGTCATGAACTTAAAAACAGTTTAAATCAATTTATAAAGGGTGTAAAATAAAGGTCCAGAAAGAAAGGAGAGAGAAAGGAGAACAATGAAATGAATGTGATTCATGACCCACCTTTTGTGTACATCGGCGTGTCTCTGTTCAAAAAGAACACCGTCCGAAATAGTACCAGTTTTCGAGCTTATTCAAAAGTACAATATTTAGACCTCACTTTTAAATTTGGGGAAGGTTCTTGCTATTGGAAAACTAAGGGAGCTAGCAAAATTCATGAAAGACTGACTTCAAATATCACGAAATACTTGCTTCTCGGTAAATTCTCGGGTCTTGATATCTTTTTTTTGCTGTTATATAAAATGGGTCTTTAGGGTATTACTCGAATTAATTGCATGATTAGGACTTGCAAATGTGCGTCCAAAGCGGTCTTTTTTGGAGAAAACTTTTTTATCCAGGAAATTTGTTAGAAAAAATAGTATTGTACAACTACTAGCATCAGTTTCGCATTGATATGTTGGCCATGTTAGATCCTGGGTGTGGATTGAATATAAAGAAAGGTTGCGCACTGCGCTTAAGCAACCCATATAAAATTATACCACAATTGAAATAAAGTTAAGATTGATATTATATTTTTGCGTGAGACCTTTAGCATACTAACATTAATCAAACCTCAATATTGAGGTATAGAGGCCTACTTTGAGAATTTATTTTCTCCTGATGCTAGTCAAAAAAATTTCACAGTCGGATTTGAACTTACTGGAAATACGTCGATGGAGAATTCGATGGAGAATTCGATGGAATCCCGAACAATAAGAATAGTATCAATAAGATGACTACGACTATGGGAACTACAACTGATGATGTAGATAACGTGACTTCACCCTTCTTGAAGTCACACTTGGCTAAAGAACAAATCTCACTTCCTAGATACTTGACAATAAAGTCAAATGCCGATCTGCAAAAGGTTATCCTTATGGATATTATGCCGGTTACTAGAGAGATACAGAACATCAATGTTAAACTGTCTACTAACTTTCTTAGGAAAGCTCTCATCACAGAGTACCAGTTCACGGTATCACTGGTAAAAGCAGTTACTGACTCTGCACATGAAAATCCATAATTATTCGGTAATTCAGGGATCAGAGGCTCGATATTCTGGAAAGAAGATTTCAATACATAGATGAAGGCGCCAGAGGAAAGCCTGGTACCAATCTTAAACCACCTGTTGCTGTCTTTCATGCTACCAAAAACTAGTCCGAAGCAAAGCAAGGTCACTTTTGTAAAGTGGAAACTTATTTTTTTCTACCCTATCCAATCCACTTTACTAATATTTATAAAGTAGTGTTTATAATGTGCACCTTTTGGTATCCTTAAGAGGTTATTATATACTGCTATCTATATACTATCTTTATACTCTCACTTAAACCATCTTATAGGGTGATACATTCAACAATATATAAACAATTGTTTTTATATCTAGTGGTTTCATAAAGTAGAATTTTAAGCAAGGTAAACTATTAAAAGTGGTTTATTACAAATTATTTTTCAAGATTCCTTTAGGCAGTTATATACAGATATCGTCACTCAATTGGATCATTTTATCTATGCAGCAAAATCTACAGCTTTTTTATCTATGCAATCATCTTTTTACAGACACCTTCATACTATTTTACTGTAATATAATACTACAGTGTTTTTCAAAATTATTCAAACCAGCGCGACAAAGTGTTTCAAACCAAAAAGACAGAATGGTTCATGTTAGATTCTGGTTACGTCCAGTACTCTGTTTTAGTGTGTTTTGTATGTTTATTCGTCGATGATTCCTCAAGGAGGAACCATCGCACCTTATATAGACTGGTCCGGCATAGAGGAATAGAGGTCGTATTGAGGGCCGAAGGCCGCTCAACATCTGATCGACCAGTGCAGGGTTTCAGCATCCACATGGGTAGTACAATACCCATGGTGGGTCTAACAGTTCAAACCAAATGGCGTAATGTTTCACACCAACTTTTATTAGAATTCAATATTCTGAAATCTTAAAACTGGACGATTGCCTCATAT